>KN893883.1:1365-16359 GCA_000934455.1 Apostichopus parvimensis | reverse complement strand
TATTCCAGATAAGTAATTGATCCAGTTTATGTATAGAGAGTGTGTGTCATCCCTAAGAGGACAATAATTACATAATAGTCCTCCACACACTGTAGTACAACTTCTAAGATATCTTAAAATTACAACTAACCGAGAAAAAATATGAACTCCATAAAAGACTGCTTTTTGTTAATCTCCGCAAGATAGTAACGTAGGCCCTACAATGGAATTACGAGTGTATACGAATTTAGTGGGGAGGGGGGTCACACGCAACAGCCTTTATACGCAGACACAATTCTTTTCATGTTTAAGAATTAATTTTAGCTGCATTTCAATGGTAATGTAAAAATACACTTACACACGGAGTACATGCATTATTAAATGAATTTTGTATTATTTTCACGTTTCAAATAGCCCATGAAGTATTGCATTTTGTGTCATTTATATTTGAATATTTCACTGCTAAATTATTTTTTGTTTTAATTATTACTATTATATTTATTTTTTAAATATATTGTGTGCTTTTGTAAGCTAATCCTTGTCTAGGCCAAATATGGCTACACACGACTCCCGTTATAGAAAGAGCATAGACCCGATTACTCTGACGTGACTTGATAGAGGGACTCACCTGACTTCTGTATGCGTATACCACTGCACAGACGGCCACTTGAGCGCCGATAATCACCAACAATATGATCAAATACTGCGAGAAGAAAGACAAAGAGAACAACATGTCATACTTTTGACAAATCATTAGGATCATTTGAAAATACATATTGCGATGAATATATCCTTTCTGTTCGAACTCGTGTCATTCTTTAAATGTAAGAGACTACAAACTGTATCAAGGCTGGCGTAACCAAGGCCCGTACCCCCGACCCTCCTACAGAAAAGTGTGCCCCCAATGTTTGCCACCACCATATTTACAAAAACTTCCCAGGTTACAGGACACAAATATTGTAAACCTCTCCCCTCCCTTAAGTTTTTGTTTTCATCTACCACCCCCCCCCCCCGGCCAAACGGTTGTACAGTTTCAATTAATTATCCACTTAAAGGGTGTGAAGACTTCCGCAAAGAAACGTCTCATGCCGGTAATCTGACCTAATTTCGTCTGAGGTGTAACAGAAGTGTTAAACACCACCATCGATCCCAGAAAATACACACACATGTTTGCTACCGTCAGAATTAGACATGCAGCTACGGGCAATACCCACAACACAGTGTACATAGCAGCGATGGACATCTCAGGTCCAGATAAAAGATAACAAGGTATCACGTTTCATTACTGTCTGCATTTTGTAGCAATAAGAAAAAACTTTACTCGCAAGCAACGGAAAGTTAACTTTTTCACAGGGCGGCACGCGGTTTGGGGCGAGTCTTAAATGCCTTTAACACTCTACTACCTGACTGCATTGCCTGTATCAATGACTTGCTGTCTTTATTCCGCTACCTTGAAGTTATAAGTCATAGATTTAACAGACTGCCCCTCCACCCCTTCCCCCTCCTCCACCCTCCCACCACCCACAGTCCACCTCCTGCTCTCTATCCAAGGAAAACGTTAAGGTACTCACCAAACCAAGTAGAATCTTGCTCTTACAACAAGCTCCGAACAAACCCAGTGCAGCGAGGATGAAGATAAATGCCCCTATAGCAATAATGGCATAAACTCCTGCTTGGATTATTCCATTATCAAGCACAGATAAAATGTCGAAGCTGTATGGTGAAAACAGGATGTAGAAACCGACAGCCAGTAACGCACCACCTACCAACTGTAAAAAAAAGAGTGGGTAAAGAGTTAGAGGATTTAATGCATCACCTATCCCAAAAAAATGCATCACATAGACCCAAAAAACGGGGGTTGAGTAAAGTTTTTTTGAACCAGCTAGGTTGATCAAAGGGTTTTGAGGAGGAGGGAGGAGTTGATCCTTGAAAAGCGTCAAAGCATTTGTTCCTATACTATCCGTCCATTATTTCTTTATATATAGCAAATATTCTTCACACGGAGCTAGCTATCGCATGACGGGGCTTCCTTGGGTCCCGGCGCGCCTGACAGTGGTTTAGTTCGTATCGCCATTAGCAAAGTTTAGGCTTATGAGAAAGACTTTTTTCGTGGATACAACTTTTAGAAGAATATAGCGGTGGTCGGATGCATTTGCAATTTATGATAAAAACTGAAATATTCATAACTTCGCGCGCGCGGTACAGAAATCATATTAGAGTGTGGTTTTAACCTTTATTTTTCAGAGAAAATTTGTTAAGTACTTAGCTATAGCCCCCCCCCCCGAAGAGCAAAACAAGCAATGTACCCTATCCAGAATAATCGATAGTTTACACATATATACATCGTGGTTTAGCCCTGCGATGGAGAGAATATTGACTAATTATTGTACATTTTGAACCTATAGTAGGAATGAATGTGTCATAAAAGAAAATCGATAAAAATACCTCATCAACAGCTGACAGAATATATTTTCACACATTTTATTTTGTCGATAGTGGTGACGTAATATGCCTCTATAGCTGTCCGTTGTTTATTATACACCAAACACAGGTATGCATTATATATTGTATGTTAGTTCTGTCAGTCAAATACAGTTCGGCAGGCAACCATGTGGTGAAACTTGGAATGATTGTTTAATGTGATGCACGTTGGCCGCCGATTGAACCACGATTTAAAAGATTGTATAAGTCTCGCAAAGATATAATTCCCCAAAACAAAACGTAAATTAAAAACCAAAAACAAAACGTGAATTAACCCCCCCCCCTACCCCCAAGGAGAAGAGAGAGGAATACTTACAAAGAATATGCAGTTAAAGAGCATAAGAAGTGACTTTGCGACCAATGCAAACCCCATCTTTATTATATTCTATTCTTGCTTTCGTTGATGAAAAATCTGTAAGGACAGAAATAAAACATTGCAATAACACAATCAAATCAAAAATGTTAGCCTAACATAGAAAGGTTACCTGCTTGCAACAGGAACACCGTTTTTTCGCATAACAGGCTCATGGTATGATAACATATATATTTTAGTGTCAAGGCATCTATGGGCAATTACCGTGTTGATTTTGCAAAGAAATGTCATAATGATATATAGGAAATTATATCAAGAGCGTGACGTATATTATTTTTCGATGGATATTGACCTTTCATCGTTTTAGATCATGTTGAATTTTCTGACCTTTGATATTTACAAGAAATTTAAAATATTTTCTTCATGAAAGTATATGAAGTATAGGAGATCGGCTGAAACATTACGTCACATTGATTATGCTGTTTTCTCTGATATTGAACATATTAGACTAGTCCATCAGTCTGACGTCATCAGCGATGTCCATCATCGATGAAGACAGCTCTCAGAGAAACTAACGTGGTCGATTGTACAAATCTATAACACTAGGCCAGAAATTAACCTACAAACATTTCAGTATTATTTTATATTTGCTTTCCTAATGTCCTCGTTATCGTTTCCATCTGCAAGCATGGTTGTTACTTCTTCGTAAGATGATCTAAGCACTAATGTTTATCAATCATTAATTACAAAATTGTAATGTTTAATAATTGTCATGGCATTATGATAGAGCAGACGACAAAGAAGAAAAAAATTCCACTACATTATCATTCAAACGTGTATAGGCTATAGCAAATCGATCTTAAAGTGTTGTATAAACATTAAATTTTGAATACATGAATAACTCTCTGTGTGTAACAGTGAAGGTGTGGTTTATCTGTTTTATTTATACAGTAATAGGAGTATATAAAACTATTAACTCGTAAAGCTCAAGTGTTTTCAAATCTGTCAGACTCAGTATAATCATGGTATAATTCGCCATATAAAACGACCGTAAACTGATGGATGTGAATGCAAGCGAGACAAACATCGTAATGGCTTATTATTTGCACTTTGAAGATGATAAAACGCTGTTGCAATAAAAAATAATTGTTTGCTATATAGTGGCTGAACTATATGAATATTTCCAGTATCACCATGTTATCGATGATATTTTCATTTTTTTGAGGGGGGGGGGGGTAAAATAGAGTCGTTTTAGATTAAAGGTATGCTAATATTTAAGCGTAGGCACGCTAGCAATAGGAAAAGATATTTTAAGTGGCAAGACTGTAAGTTGAGAGACCTAGTATTTACATATATAGAAGAAGGAAATTACAAGAAGTATTCTCTGGAAGCATTCGTTTATTATAGGAACTAAGGTGGAGTATGGGGTTGAAAGAGGGGCCACAGACACGAAGTATAATTTGATTCTATATTGTCATATTCGGAAAGCGCCTTGCGTCTGCCCTGCCCCACCACCCTATACGTCACACAGTCTATGGTATGTGAATCAATCACATACACAATCAGCTCTTCTTACAGAATGATTGTAGCCTATACACTGAGTTATACGGTAGGTAACCCATTTAATCAACACACTTAATCTACATAAATGCCCTAGCCTAATGGTAGTCGACAGAATGGACGGCAGGTTTCTGGGAATTTCAGTGGTTTTATAGCATAAATGCAACTGTTCTAAGATGAAACGTATTTTCAAAACATCTATTTGGTGAAGATGTTTCCGCAATTTGATAAAACGGAAACAGTAATCTAGTATATGCACATCACCAATAAATAGATGTATATAGCCCTGGGGTGGGCAACCTACGGCCTGCTGGCCACATGTGGCCCGCCAGTGATTTTTTGCGGCCCGTGAGATGTCTCAAGAAAAAGAAAAAAATCAATCTATTTCACATCATCACAAAAACGAGCTAGCTGCTGAGAATTTATCGGCACTAATGATGCTGTCTGGCCGAGGCCTATTATCCCCATTAATTATCAATTGTACTGTACTGACATTATGTTTTTGAGAAAACAGATTATAAGTACACACACCTATTGTTTGAAAGTCCTCGGAATCAAAGGTTGTTGGTTAGGTGCGGACCAGTCAATTTTTCACTCCTTATATCTGGCCCGTTCATTCAAAAAGGTTGCCCATGCACCCCTGGTATAGACTGCCGTTTATAGCCTAATAATGTGTTCATGTACACTCTATAGTTTTCTAATATGTGTATGCACCGAACTCATATAAAGTAAGCTTTCGAGTGCTGCGTAACTATGCCATTTGCTAAACAAATATACCAAAGCTTTCGATAACACTTTTGTATTGGAAACCTTTGAACGATACTTGTCTGTATACAATCCTTCATTTGTTAGAAAGCTCACACCGTAACTTAGTAATCAGGTAATACAGAGACTGCTCTTGATGTCGTATGGTTTAGATTACGCAACCACAGTATAGAAACACAATGTACAGGCTGTTATGCGTATCTTATAGGCCATGGCTAATATGGCAGTGTTGAGCACAAAACGACGGCTGCATACAACTTTTAAAGGAGAAGCGAACTCAATTCCATCACCGACTAACAGTAACGTGCGCAGGATTTCATAGGTGCGGCGTCAAATTTTAATTCTACGACGACTAAGTTAGGTGGATAGAAAAACATCACGAAAGAAATGTGACTATCAGGTGTTTTTTTTTTGAAATTGTTTTTAATGCGAATAATATGTAGGGGGTCTTCGGGGACAATAAATTATGTGATACAAGTCTCTATATCAAACAACCCATCATATTTTGTTACTTTTTGTGAGACATGTTTTAATTATATCTTTCACACACACACAGTTGCTCTGAAAAGACGCGAAAATGTGGAATATACGCGACTTACTATCTGAGAATTACAAGGAAACTTCTCTAGTTTTAACAGATCTAACTTCTATGTACAGTCAAAAGCGAATACACACAGACTGTTGTGATCCGTTTTTTTTTAGAGAGAAAGCCGAAGAGAGTAATTAAATTAGGAACGATCAACTGGCTGGGAAATTATTCAAAATAAAATTAAATAAATAAAAAATCAATCAATCAATCAATCAAGAAGAGCATGTAGCGCTTTCTTAGCGGGAACTTTTATCCCAACGATTCGAATCCCTTATATGACAAAAGTTTCTTTTTTGCTCCTATCAAAGATATCTAAAACACGAGTTAGGAGTTTATACTCTAGTTGACGTGTGTCGTGCGCACGCGCAATTGAAACTTTTAAAAAAGGAATGTTTATTGTGTCAGTACTGGCACCTTAAAATTGGATTTATCTCCAAAAAGTTCGTCCATGCTCTGACATTCTTTCGATTTTGACCTTTATTTTACCCTCTCTATAAAGATGACGTAACTGCCAGATATGGACAGTCCATACACCCACAAAATAAACACATGTCTCTATATACTGTTATATTAAATATATATAAAGTACCCACAGATTTTTTCTATAGTTTACGGCAGCAACTTATAAAGACCACATGACCGGGAAAAACTACACCTTTTTTTCACAGAATAAAACCAACTCGAATCCATACCACTGTGATGCGATAAATATATTTCCAATTTAATTCTTGTTAGCCCCAAGGACGAGCGAGGTTGACGAATAATAGCTCATAACAGGTGGGGCAGGTTTATAGCGTGGAGGATTTAACACTTCTGGTTGGAATATATTTGTAATAAATATTGATTTATCTTATCATTAACTATATGTCCATCGGTATTCATCATATATTACATACAAAAAAATAACTCTTGCTGTAATAATCATTACTATATATGTACTGTTTATATGTAAGAAACGTATTCCGGTATATACGTATACCGAACTGGCTGTTATTGCCCTATAAATCCAACCTTTAATAAAAAATTCCCCAAAACATAATATTTTTTCTCATCTAGAATGTAGGTCGTTTCATTTTACAATTGATAAGTTGACGACAAAAAAAAAGAAGTAATGATAAAAGTCAAATGAAATATCAAATGAATAAATGAAAGTAGATAATATTGTTTGTCAAACTTGCATGGCTGTCTGCACGAGTTTATATAGAAGACGTATAGTCAAAGGAACAGGTTTCAATCGCAAGTTACACAATGGCATTATATTGTTATAAGCTATACGGAATTTGACTTTGCTTGTATACCGTTTATAATAAAGATATGTGCATGTCATGCCTCTTAATTAAAGTAAAACAACATTAAATTACATGAATGATAAATGATCGAAGGAATCCTAGAAAATGTTTACTTATACATGCTTATGTTTAACTATATGATGGCATACGCGTACATCTGCACCTGATATACGCATGCGCCGTATTTCAGATAAATTACCAACTTGATTGTTTTAATAGCCAAAAAGTGAGAACGCATTCGTAAACTCGTTTCATGGTTCATGCACCACTGTGTTTAACAATATGACAAAAATAGACACCCATCATATTTCAGAATTATTACAATCATATCTAGCTTAAGAAAGTTTCTTTTCGGACAATTGTTTTGCATCGGTGTTGGTCAAATTTCTATGTGATTTAGGTTTACAGTCCAATAATAAAACTGCTCTAAGTATATGACCAGTCAAGTTTAATCTCGATTAATGAAGAGACATTAAAAACATTTTCTCGATTTCCGATTGGCCATTTCCGCTGAATAGTATCGATTTGAAAAGAATAATTTACAAGACGCTAATTTGATTTCATTATGTATAACATGCATGTATAGAAAGATGCCATTGGTTATCAATTGGAACCTTAATGCAAGTAAAGAATAGTTAATGAGTTTTGCAAAATCTCTGGAAATTGACAACCAAAGGCGATAATAGGGACTTTAATCTTTCCTCCTTTGATATAGTAGTCCTTTATTCTGGAAACTGGTGACGTCATTATACAAAGATTGCATGGTCATTGATCAGTGGCGTCGTGCCCATTGGGGCCCGGGGGGGCACGGGCCCCCCCAAATTTTGTCAAAGGTGTCATAAAAGTTTGTCATAATTTAAAAAAAAAAGTGTTTTCGAACAGTGTCACGACTGAATTTCTTGTAGGGCCTACGAGAAATCGGGCTTCTGTTGACTGCTTGGTCAATGGTTGTTGATATTCAGTCAAACGAAAGAGTTAAATAATTACTGGTTGATAACTAATGAACCAAATGTGCCATCAACGCTGCCATCGTTGAACAATATTATATATACGTAGTCCCAGAGTAAGTGCAACCCGTTACCTTTGCCAAAGTCAGTCAATTTTCCATGAAAAAAATGGCAAATTTTTCTAAGCCTGTAACAAAGTTCGGAAAGTTAAGATAAATGTAGTGAACAGAGAGTATGGGACTCCATGTGAACTTCTTGCAATCAGTTCGCTAAAAGGTCCACAAGGATAAATTTTCCTCATGATCTGATAAGTAGTTTCGAAAATATGAATAATAATAATCATTTCAAATACAGTCACAATTAACCTGGAAAATAATCACTTCATTATCGCACGTTTTACCTTAAGTTTCGCTACTTTCGCTTTTTCTGCCCATGTTTTCAAACGGCATAGCTCTTTCTTCACCCAGTCACCACTTCTCACGGGCATGGGCGGCGATCATGGATCATGGATCAGCCAGCACAAAAATGTTTCGATTTCTTAAATTTTGGGCGCTTCTGGGAGACGAGGAAGTGGTAAACTGAGGAATAAATGGCGATCACTTCCTTCGAGAATATTTCCCAAAATAAAAAATTGCCGGAAATTTTTATCAATTTTAGGGGTGTTGCTTACTGCCATAAGGCACGGGAAGTGCCGTTTCCTGCAATCTGAGGGGTCTGCCAGACGAAAAATTTTCTTGTACGCTGCGCGCCAACCCGTGGTGGCGCTCCGCTTAGATAGTCATCAGAGCCGTATGATAGTCATCACCTGCTCACGGGCCCCCCCCAAAATTTATTTTCGCACGACGCCCCTGTCATTGATTTCTATTGAACATGACAATGACAACAATCGAAGTACCTGGTTTGACATTTCTTTAAGATGACATGACATTTTAATCGGATCTACTTTGATTATAACAATGGTCAGCTGGTCCATATAACAATGGTCAGCTGGTCCATAGAAAGACTTCTCTTTACTATTGTGTATGAAGTTTTCTTCCAGCAGGAAAATGTATTGTATTTGCTCTTTTTGCTTCTTAGAAATGAAATTGTATTCTGGTCTCAGAATCAGAATAATGTCGTTAAGTACTTGACTGGTATATTTATGAGTATTGGAATTAGCTAATTAGTGTTGTATTCACCCCAATAGTAATAATTATTTGCCTATAGAAAATTGTACGTAACGGCTGGTTAACGTCTAGGTCGCCTAGTTACGGTCCCTGAGACCGGCATTTGATTATTGGTCACGATTTTGGAATTCATACACATTCATGGAAGCCTTTAATATTGATTAATCAGCTGGGAATTTCAGAGTAATTCACCCCCACTCTCCCCCTCCCTCTGTCTCTGATATGTACATATGTTCTTGAAGATCAATACCAGGGCGTTCTGGGTCACCTGAACCCCCCTCCCCCTCACTCAGGGAGCTCTATCTGCAATCCCCAGCACAATTATGCCTGTATCGCTTTATTAAGTGACGTAATGTTTCGTCACTATGTATTATTGTTCTGCGTATGCTTCTACAGGATTATCCCTTCGTGATCGAATTATTCTGTTTTCTTGGTAAGTTGAGAAAGAAGCCACTTCCTTGTTCTCTTGTGTTATGTTCTCGCTAAGCACGTTACGCTTGCACAAGTTTAGTCTTTCCGCATCATTGTTAGGAACCCTAGGCCACGTCTTTGCAACTCTTGTAAGGGTTATCCGAAATACCTTCTCTACGCCCCAGGTACTGGGACATAAGATCCCTCTTAAATCCCCCTCCCACACCCATTTATGTATTCTCAGTAACTTTCGGCCCTCTCCAGCACGGTGTCACCATTCTGTTTGGTCTACACCTGCAGTCTCTGCTGTTGAGGTATATTAGGACGTTCTGGTATACGCAACTTCAGGTTGACTCTCAAGTTATTAGGCCTGTATTGTTCTACTATAACGACAGGCTGGTTTTATACCTAGATCATACAAAGCTATATAGAGGCCTAACACTGTAATACACATGCATGGATGAACGCAACACGCGAATCCTTGCTATGCATCGCTAATATACCATACAACAAGTATATATTTAAAGTCATAGCCATATGACTATACCTTTCTTTATTCGTTCTGTTTTGCTATTCTTTAAAGTGTAATTTTACAAACCGGGTTGAAATACACAGGCTCAATAGGTTAGTGTATAGAACCAGACTTCAAATACTATGTACATCAGTATGAGTACGGGTACCTCGTACAAGTATATCCATTCCGATTGTAATGAGTACAAGTATATGGTTTGAGTACGGGTAGACCTAATGAAACTTACAATAAAATAACTACTAGATTTCTAAAAATGCTCCGAACGTGAGTACAAATCCAAAAGGGAGGAGTACAGGATCTGGCAATTAATATACGAGTGCGTGTATACGGGCCGGACTTACTACGAGTACTCGAATGTATATACGCTGTGAAAATTAACAGTTTAAAAACTTATAGATCGAAGCCACTAATAGCAAACTACAACTTTTACATACATCAAACGAAAACGAGTATAGTAATATGCTTACTGGGTATATACGCAGCGATAGCAACCTTACCTTGTAAATTGTAAAATGCTCTGTAATACTCTGTATAGGACTGCTAATCATACAACAATCGTCGAATTCTGTGGTATACGCCGGTCTCGCGAACGATTTCCTTCAGTTACCAAAATTCCTGGTTAAGTGCTATGTATGTCTCTTGACGGAACTAACAAACCTAATACTTCGTCACGGTGATTTCTTTACAACAATTCCAAATGACCCAAATCGTATAAGAACGTTCTGTTACGTCACCATTCAGATCAAACAATAGCCTTTTCTATATATAATCCATGCAGTGTCAATTCTATTCATGGACTGGTTCACATGACGTTTAAGCCCCTCCCCTCGTTGCCGTGTGTATTTTGGAGCTGAGTACACACTTGGGGAGCGTTGCTATGGAAATAGAAAGCGTGACATTGTAATCTGATCATTGCTCCATTACTTTCTGTCAACATTTTCCATACATTGGAAACTGTTCTTAGGTTATTTAGTTTCCACGCATTACACATTAAATGATAGGTTAACGTGTAAATATATTAGTATTATTTTGTTAACGTTTTAAGGTTTCATCAGTGTATAGGTATTACCATGCTAAATCATTGTATCGCCATGTTTGCATTGGTCTTCAACGGCTTCAGAAAATGTATATTGATTCACTTTTAAGAATCGATAAATAACTCAGTTTGCATTCCTTTCTATCAGCTTAGTCTGCAGTAGTATACTTAATTGTACCAGGTACAGCCTGTATTAGCATCTTGCAAACCGCTCTGAGATCAACCGCGAGAAACATATTGCAGATCAAAATGTCATACCAAAAAGGAATAATTATTTCCCATCTCATTTTATATGACAATTTATGATGTATGAATCAATATTCGATCATGAATATTGTACACTCATGTTGAACATGGATGTGCGATTAAATTTGTTTACATTTGGAAAAAGTTTGTTTGTACTAGGCCTATGTGAAGGAATCTGAAACATCTGTGCATTATTTAAATTATTTATGACTGTAAGCCAGAGCCGTTTAAGAGTAACTTTGAATGATTTTATGTGGATTTCATGATCTCAGTGTAGAGTGAATGGATTATTATATTTAAAAAAAAGAATGATATTTTGGATAATGTCGTAAATATTATTTGATATAATGTAAATCAAGATAAAACAAAACTGTTAGCAAATTGCTTATCTACTAAATAACCTGTGTAAGAAAATGTGTAAAAGTAAGTTGGCCCAGGCGCGTAGCGAGGAATTGCCAAGGGAGGGGAGAAGCCTGTAGGCAAGCTATAGCGTAGCGCCACCATAATTTGGCGAAAATTTGGGCCGATAATGCCTCCCAGATCGCTGGAAATGACACTTCCCAGGCCTTTTAAGTTGCATCTAAGCATTTTCTATTTTGGAATTACTTGTGATATCATAAAAAAAAATACAAAAATATATGCTCAAGGGGGGAGGGGGCGGTCGCCCTTTCGCCCCCCCCCCTGGCCTGACGTTTCGATCCTATAAGGATCTTCAGATATAATATACTCTAGAGTACCAAATGATAATGATGTGTCGACTCAATTCAAGGATTTGTATTTGCTTTGCCGTTTGTTTTGTTAAGTGTGTTTTCTTTACTATTTATGTTTTTCCAGGAAAACTATGCAGTCACTTTACCGACCTTGTAAAATTGTGAGTGGAGCCGCGGATTGCAAAGTCGGCAATGACTATAACGCGGATCGCAAAGTCGGTAATTACTATTACCGATCGGTAATTATCGGATATTATCGGTAATTACTATTACCACTACTATTATCAGTGGTTAACACCGGTGCCTTTCAACCATAGGGTTCCGACTTTCGAGTCACTCCAAGATTAATGTATGTCGTCCAGTTACATAGTTGTTGAAAATTGACAATTCATAATCATGGACGTTAATTATGAATCTTAGAGACAGACTTCGGTCAGCTTGAGGCTTTGATAAGCCAATGATGGCTTCTTCGCGAGTTCCTGCTTGCAGGAGGATCTAATATACATACAAACTTACATGCATTTTGGTTTTTCCGAAAAGGAAAACTATACAGTCTCTTCTACCGACCTTGTTAAATTGTGAGTGGGGCCGCGGATTGCAAAGTCGGCAATGACTATAACGCGGATCGCAAAGTCGGTAATTACAGTTACGGTTAGATTCGTCTCCAACAGGGCAACATACAGAACCACTGTACTCAAAGCCGAAGACTTCGTTGTTTGACAAGGTGACGGCAGACCGCAATTTATCAGAAAGGTTACTAGAACCAAAATCGTAGGGTCTGCACTGTATGTCGATGTTAGAAAAATATATTCAACAGGTATAGAATGAAATTATCAAAGAGACATTAAAACTGTACTGAGTACTATTTAAAGATTTTTAAAGATAAATTAAAATGCTAAGTTCTTCAATGCCGCCCTCGTTCACATTCGGGGAAACATTTCATATTGTAGTTTTGATTAATCGGGGAAGCCATCTTTTCTTGGAGTTATACCATGTAACAAATTCTTCATATGCCACTTGGAGGTGAAATATTCTAATTTTTAATTTCAATTTATTTTATTTTCATAGTTTCAATGTGAATATATACATAGTGGATACTGAGACTTATAATGCATGCCCATATTAGGTCACGTTATGAACTTTAATATATTACATTCTGTTTTTGTAAACCCCGTATCCATTGCAGAATTTAAAAACATTGTCATAAAGAAAGAAAATATTAAAAAAGTAAGTGATGTGTGGCTCAATAATGTCATATTTAGACTTACTCAAGTCTTCAGTCTAGTGTGTGAAGAAACATTAAATGTGTGATATATTCTACATGGAATAACTCGTAGTGAGAGTGTTTCTCTACTATTAAGCCCGACGGCTCCCCTTATAGAACCCCCCCCCCCCGATACTTTAATACGAGTAACATAAAAGACTTACTACAAGTTTGCTCCATACATGCAGTGTCAAACCACGATGTGTTAGTCAGGTAGAAACTTCATTTAATCAAATATTAAATTAACCTACAATAATCCTGAACTATCAGTTTAATATATTCATCAGATATATATTTGAAGTGTGTTTTCGCCAGCTGCTTTCGGAGGTGCGAATATGTTCTGATGTTAATAGCCGAAACAAGTGGCATAGCCTATGAACCATTAGCGACATTTCGCTTTTCTGTTTATACTTTGATAGATGTCTATTTCATTTTAACTGCATGCACTTGGATTACTGTAATTTTCAATATTTGTCATGTTCATTAGTTCCCAATTCTTAATTTTCTTTGTTGTTCCCTCTTTATTCACTTTCATACGGCTGTGTGAGAGATCAGGAGGGAGGTGAACCAAGTTAACCAACCCTGGAAAGTTGGAGTTTTGTCGGCAGAAAATATGTGTTATCGGAACTGTTCGTGCAATTCTTGATATGATTGTCATTAATGTTACTGTAGACCATATGAACAAAAGAGATACCTCTACCGTAAACATAAGGTCTAACCCCCTTAATTTGATAATACGACAAGCAGATCATAAGGTCGTATCACATCAACAGTGTAATACAGCAAAGCAGAGGTTCTTCCACTGTGTGTACCAACAATGCAAGCGATCGCGCTTCTGAAATAGATGGCGCTATGACTCTAAACAGAAAATGATACTGTGCTATGGATGTTGCTGTTTTACTATACTTCTGTAGAATATTCATTGATGAACTCGTAGCCGGAATAATCGACCAGATGACATAAAAGATGGACCCACCTAATTCGAACGGAATTTTTCCCCACATCATTACTACTTAGGAGTTTAAAGCGTATTTTACTACTTTAAACTTAAATATTTACAAACAATTAAACAGCCTCAGGCTATATTGCGTTTACTAATTTGTCGAGCTGAAAAGGGTCACGAATAATAGTAGCCTATATGACAACAGAAGGAACTGCATTCAGTTAGTGCTTTAGGTGTTTTACGCTGGCCTGATTTTGTAATAAAGAACATCATAGGGCTAGCGGTCGGCTCTTAGAGCAAGGAGAAAGGGGCCATTCAATCCATGGCCCAGTTTTTTATCGGACATTTCTACAACTGGTACCAAATATGACTTTACTTGAATTAAACCGGAGTCAGTGCATCAAATGAACATTTGAATGTACCGCATGCAGTGGCGGCGGAAGCCAATAATTTTAGGGGGGGACGGATATCGAAGTCACTATCTAAGCATAGCGCCACCATCGGTTGGCGCGGAGCGTACTAAAAAAATTTGGGTAAAATAGACCCCTCAGATCGCAAGAAATCGCTATTTCCGACCCCTAATAGTGTATTCGTGCACTAAATATTTTGATGTCTTAGAGTCTAAAAATTTACAGATTTAATAAAATATTAGCTTGCGTATAAATATATTTATGATCGTTTTTCAGCCATGCAGTGTAGATTACACTTAGCGGCGAACACTTCGCAAAATAGTGTTGATTCTCTGCTGAACAGCTAACATACA
>JXUT01134978.1:0-31065 GCA_000934455.1 Apostichopus parvimensis | reverse complement strand
TATTGATGGTATTACTCCACTAGCAGTCAAATACCTTTACCTGTGGAGCAACAGGTCTTAATTGTGCTTGTCAGAACAGCAAATTTGGATGTCTGAAAAAAAGGTAGCAAATCAAAGAAGAAAATGGCCAATATGTACACACTGTAGGAAAGATGTGTATGCTCGGTGAATACAACACCAGCTATGGGCCATTAAAATTCACCTTGGGTGGATCTGAGGCCTACCACTATTTTCGTTTTTATCTCTAAAGTGATGGAAAGTGGTATCAATTATCATTATACTGTTTTGGGGTATGCAGTTACAATGCAATGCAAATTTGATATAAATATTAATATAATTAAGATAAATAACTAGTTGTCCAGCCTGACTTCTTCCAAAGCTGTTTCTGGAGACGTCCGAACAGAAACTTGGTCATCTAGGAGGGACCGACAAACACTAAAACTTTGCTCTGCTGTTTGCAGTTAGAGACATTTACATATTGGATGGTTTCTTCATGGTAATGTGGTTTTAAGTTACGCATCATTTTCATTCCTGTATTCAATATTGAAAGGTTTCTCATTTCATTGTAACTATTCATTGTTACATTCAAATTTACCCTTCTTCTGCATATCTGATTATTTAAATATTGGAATATTTTCTGTTGTGCCCTCTGCCAGCGGAGACCGTAGCTTCCATCCCTACGGACTCTCTGCAGCGTAGCCTGGTAGCAGGCTCTAATCTCATCCTAGAGGGAATAACAGGATCTTTGGATTTGACCTCTGTGACCTGCAGCGAAGTACCGTTCGTCTGTGTTCGCTTCTCGAGAAACCAATTCTCAAATCCTGTTTTTACTCTGGAAAATGTTAATGGTGAAGGTGATATTGTACAGTGCACCGAATATGATTGTGAAGGTAATTTCATTCATACTTGTTTAAAATTTCTGAAATCTGATTGGCCCATTGTTGTCAGCTGACCCTATGGAAAATTGCATGGTAAACTCACTGGCAGATGAGTATAAATAGCAGTATCTTGGCTAGCTGAATCCCTATCGCAGCTAGCTGCATAAAGCTAATTCAAAGCAAAAGCCTACATTGCTTGAGTTATACCCCTGTGTGTGCATTATACTGTGATAAATGCAATAAATGCAACGTAGGCCGTTTAATGACCAATGTTTGTGTCATAAAAGAAGAAAAGAAGTACTTGCAAAGCGTCATATATTCTTCATATGAAGGATACATGCAGTGAGTCCAAAATAATTATTCTCTGATCCACAGAGGAAGTATATTAAACCAGCCAAAGACCTAGCAGTAACAGAAAAATAAACTGACATAAATATTTTTTAACTTTTTAGATACTGAACATTTTTGGGAGATAATAAAATCTATTGAAATGATATTTATCACAGTCAAAAAGGTATTGATTAACATGTGTAGGACAGCAATCTGCAACCTTTTTGTCCCACAGCCCCAGATCTTCCATAAGGACTGAGCCATGCTACCCACCACACCCCACCCCCACCCACAACTCCCACCCACCCCTCAGAATCAATGCTCAGAATGCATAAATGCTAGCTTGAACTACTGACTTGGTTGAAAGTAAAAATATGCGTAATAATCAATCTCCATCATCAAGCTCCGAAAACTAGATAAATTTTCTTACCTCTGGGAAAATCCTGTGTCCCACTGACAATTTGTCATGCCCGATAGTTTGTGACCATCGGTATAGGACAATACAAACTCTGACTAAATCAGCCGTATTTTCATTGGATTTTACTGATTCACAGACACCCTTAAGTGAAACCCATAAATCTCATACTCATTGGTATACATATATGTTGCTGCTGTTTTTTTGGCATTAAGTCCATATGAGTGTATTATGGACATCTGTTTCTGGCACTTGCCAAACAAACATTTATTTAATTTTCACACAGATCCTGACCCGTGTGAAACTAGTACATGTCTGAATGGAGGACAATGTAGCTTTACAGACAGGGTTGTGTGTTCCTGTACGGACTCATTCTTTGGTGACATTTGTCAGCATGGTGAGTATGAAGCCACTTGTTTTTAAATTGTGACTTGACTGTGCATTTAACTTTATAGGCTGATTTTACTCATGGTATCTTCCAGTGTCTCCTGGGGTCCTGTTAAAGCAGCTGGTTGCGTTTGGTAAAAATATCTGCTACAATTTTACAAAACTATTTCAATAGGTAAATTACAAATAGAGTTGCAATGGATTAATAAATATCAGGCCAACCTCCTAGAGTTTGGTATAAACCAAGTGGACATTGATTCTAGTAACTAAGCAGTGGACCTGTTTGATTCAACACCGCTTCTTTATAATAATTCAGTGTAGAGAAGAGATTTGAATAGTTTTCCATGGTGCATATAAATGTGGTAGGTATGGTTTTGTAGTCTTCCTTAAGCTAGTTTTGTGGACAAGGAAGTACTTGTTGATTGTGTACATAAAAGGTTCATTCCAGACAGGCTAGTGTCTGTTGTAGAATGAGAACAATATGTGTAACAGTGCTCTTGTTGATGGGTGTGATAAATCACTTGATGAAGTCACTGAGGCATGGGCAGATCCACTGTTTAATTCTGTTAAAGTTATTATGACTCTAAGGTTGATATTTTCAGGGAATAAGTTAGTGTTCATAATTTGTGCAGCAGTTTGAAGGTTCTGAAGTTTGTCTATCATGATGTTCTATCAGCATGATTCCTGTGTTAAAAACTGGCATGATGCATTGTTGGGAGTTGCATAGCAAATAGACCATTTTAAGTAGCATTAAATAAATTATTCCCTGATTTTGTTATTTCAAGCTTGTGATCTTATATCTGAATCGGTCTGGTATATATATTTGCTGATCCATTATGGTTGGCACAGATTGCTGTTAATGAATATTAGCTTTTCCAAGGTTTAATTAACAAAAGGCATTGAGATTATGTAGCATTCCTGTTCATGTAAGATTAAATATTTTTTGTAATAGTGTAATTAGCTTATAAACTAAATTAACCTCAGTGCTTTACACCAGCCTTGTCAGTTGAGTTTGGCAGATATTTGATGCTATCCCTCATTTCATATTAAATAACCATCATAACTAGTTAATAAGTTTCACTTCAAATAATGAAACAAACTTTAATATTCTTTTGTTTTGGATGAAATCAAACTAATCTTTTATTAATCTTCATTTGATGAAAACTTTTAAACAGATCATCTAAGCTTGATCAGCTGCAATCCTTATTTGAGTAATACTTGGTAGGTTTGTGAAGGGCTGCAGGATGTCAAAATTAGGATGCTGAGGGGGCTGCAGCATGTCAAAATTAGGATGCTGAGGGGGCTGCAGCATGTCAACATTAGGATGCTGAGGGGGCTGCAGCATGTCAACATTAGGATGCTGAGGGGGCTGCAGCATGTCAACATTAGGATGCTGAGGGGCCTGCAGCATGTCAACATTAGGATGCTGAGGGGGCTGCAGCATGTCAACATTAGGATGCTGAGGGGGCTGCAGCATGTCAACGTTAGGATGCTGAGAGGCTGCAGCATGTCAACATTAGGATGCTGAGGGGGCTGCAGCATGTCAACATTAGGATGCTGAGGGGGCTGCAGCATGTCAACATTAGGAGGCTGAGGGGGGCTGCAGCATTGTGCACCCCCACTGCCTAGGATGTAATCCTTTGTGCTGTGCAGTTTCACACAATAGACATTTGCTGGTTTGTCAAGGTCATCTCTATTCTGTGACATTGATTCAGCCTTGCTGCAGAGGATTTTGCAGCTGCCCACAGCTTCATATTTTTAGCACTGTGCCTTAAATGTCTGACCAAACACAAAAAGCCTCTTTAAGAGAAATGTCTAGCTCTGCATTTTTATTCCTTTCATTCATTTTATCACAGATAATCCGTGTTTTCCAAACAATCCCTGTCAGTTTGGTGGTAGTTGTACGCCGTTTGAAATTCCGGGTGGAGTTAGTTTCTTCTGTAATTGTATTGATGGCTATTCAGGATCTACCTGTGATATTCCACCTGGTAAGTACATTGCTGCGGCAACTTCTCTAAGTTCTTTTTCCAAAAAGCAGTGATATCTTTTAAGACCATTGAAGAGGAATGAATGCCATTATCTGAACCTATTTCAGATAGTCCCATACATATTTCAGAGAATCCCAGACATATTTCATGTCTCCTTCGAATGGCTCACAATGCTACGAGAATGTTATTTGAGAGAGAGGGCGATATGAGAGATAAATGCAATCCATAATGGTGCTAGGCTAGACAGTAGTGTTGTCCTGATGCATACAGCCTAATGTACAGTTACGAACGGTCAATACACCTGCAGACATCTGCTTCTGATAAATGTTTTCGATAAAACAAAGGCAGTTGTATTGTTAAAATTTCTCAAACTCTGGGAATGGGCCAAAATTCTGGCCAAACACAAAAATTACATCATCATGATGGTGTGATTATTTACTACACAACAGTATCAATAAATGATTATTTTGACCGTCAAGATTGAACGCATGATGCGGTTTTAATGACTTTAAGGCAACAAACAGAATAATTAAAGCATTTAAAACAAAGCATAGCTATTAACTGTCTAATGACACTGGTTGGTTTGGTAAATATATTTTACAAGAACATTATCCTTATTATATATCACAATAATGCACTCAAATTGTGACTTTGTTTGCAGATCCATGTTTATCATCTCCTTGTCAAAATGGTACCTGCATTAGACTTGGAACAAGTAATCAATTCCAGTGTCTTTGTGACAGATTCTTTGAGGGAAATCTCTGTCAATTTCAGGGTAAGTAGAGTAGTCAGTAGTCACTTTGTACTAAATGTGGAAGGGACAAGGTGGGTGGGGGAGGGAGTAGTTTGGGCAGATTTTATTGTAGGATGGATTATTCATACAGTTAACTCTATGAAATAAAGTTTAATATTCTTTCAATGATGTTAAGGCTAAATTTAGCATCATTTTGTCTCCTAATAAGCTTGGTTTCTGATCAGACTGCAAACGTACACAAAGTTCATATAATAGTATTAAACATGGACATGCAATATAAAGATTACAAGCATTGGGGTGAACAGTTAATATTAAAATTAAAAGGGCAGCAATCACACAGCATCCTTTGTTCCTTCTCTGTTTATCTTAGATCCGTGCGGCAATAGTCCATGTAGTAACGGAGGTACATGCCTTGGAAACATTGGGACAGGATTGTTTCAGTGTGTTTGTCCTGATGACTTCAAAGGCAGCACATGCCAGTTCCCAGGTTTGTTATTAAAAGCATTGCCAAAGATAAAAATCATGGTGAATTCTCTTTAATACTCACCACAAGTTAAATTGTTCATTGCCATTACGAATTTGAATTCCAAAATAACTTGAAATCCTATTAACTAGTTTATAGACAGTGTCATTCAGAATTGTTTTACGTTTCTTTGGTTTCGTTGTAAGATGTTTTTTTCTTATGTTTTTCTGGTTTAATATTTTTTCTTGTGGTCACTAACTTGATAAACAACCCTTGTTGTCTTATTTTCTAGTGCCCACCATATATCACTTGTTTATGGTAGTATACCAGACTATTGTGTAAAAACCAGAAAAGATATTTGAAATCAGTTGAATTTGAATTGAGTAGAATATTGTCATCAAAGGGAACAGTTGGAATATCCTGGTTTACGATATTATTACATTATGTCAACGATATGAAATTGGATATCTTACTTCTACTGCAGAGCCCTGTTCTTCATCTCCTTGTTTAAACAACGGTGTTTGTACCTCAGATGTTATAGGCTCACAGTACATGTGTTCCTGCCAACTGGGATTTATTGGCTCAAACTGTCAAACACGAGGTAAGGAAGACTTCTTTTATGCATTTTGACGACTTGTGTCACGCGCTGTATAATTATGTCCAATGACAATAGCAAGTTAGTGAGCCAATTTCATATCAATTAATGCAAAAACAGATTTTACAACTTTAAAAATATGTGTGGACCCTAATAGCTAGTGGAAATTTTGTTGTCTGAAAGCTCTATGAACTGTTTCTCATAAGATGTTTACTATTAGACTGTGTCCATGCACTTGGCAATATTACTAATTTCACCATAGATTACTCTAACATGCATATTGAATCAGACCTTAGTACATGTACTATGAAATTGTTTTTACTTGTTAATTGTTGTTTTTCACTTTTGAAATGTAACAGAAAACTTACTTCAGGTAGTATTAGAGCATTTGTCCTGATACTTTCACATTCAACAGTTACAATAGTTCTTTTGTACAATGTTTTTCTTGGGTATTGAATTTCCTATCTGGCAATATTTTCAACAATAACAATAAATATATATATATATATTTTATGTAACAGCTATAGAGTGATATATCCAGGTATTTGAATGTTTATTCTCACACGTTTTTCAACAGTTATAATATATTTCATGTACCAGGTAGAGTGTTACCTTCATTTGTTCTGATGCTTCACAACATTTAACAAATATCTTTTATTTTTGTCAATATATGAGGCAGGAGATGATAGAAATATAAGCAGCAATGTATAGAATGATTCTATTGTTTTGAACCTCCTCCACAGATCCTTGTTTCTCATTTCCATGTCTTAATGGAGGCTCCTGTTTTTCTGCTGATATTCAAGGGTTGAGCTTCTTCTGCCTCTGTAATCCCAGTTTTCAAGGAGATCAATGCCAATTAATAGGTGAGATGAAAATAAGTGATAAAAGTACTAGATGAAAGGAACATCAAACATGCATTCTTAGCTATACCCAAATACTAAAAAAATCATATTCATAACCGGTTATATCTGTCATTGTTTCTGTGAGCTCATGAATAAACATGAATAAGAAACCCTTTTAGTAAAGAAGAAGTGATATTTTCTTCCCTTTATTTCACTGCATGCAAGAACCTTTGAATAAATTAAAGGGTTATTTCGAAACCTAAGGGGAAAGTAATTTTACTGAATGTCCTCATGACAAGAGCACTTTGACCATAAATCTTAAAGATTGTAAAACTAAGGGATAAAAATTCTAACGCTTGTATTTAGAATTCATATGATTGGTGTTAAGAAAGTCATTTTTAGCTTAATGTACTTTGTTGATACTAGGAATGAAACATGATAATGAGCAATGGGAAGTTAATGGTAAAAATCAGTATTCTTTAGAAATGTAACACTCAATAACTACTGATATAATGATTCCTCCCTTTTTTATATTTCGAGACACAAGTCTATGAAATATATAGTACAGCTATGAGCTGCATGATAATGTTCCAAATTTTAAAGAATTTTACAAAAGCCGGTCAATTTCAGCCAATGTCACATCTATCCTAACATTACAAGATTTTTGCCTTTGCCAAAAAGATCCCTGTTCCTCATCACCTTGTTCCAACGGTGGTATGTGCCTCCCAGATATTCAGAATAATCAGTTCAGCTGTTTTTGTGTCGACAATTTCATGGGAGATTTGTGTCAGTCTCGAGGTAATTTTTTTTCTCTTTCGTCATTGTACAATGACTGTTAAAAGTAAGAGTTAACATTTTGCTTAGTTGCAGAACAAACAGAAAGTAAATTGGTGCATGACATCCAGTCATGAATTAATTAGTCTGAGCTGTTTTGTCAAGTCAGTGGGGTTCTCCAGCCATTCCCCAAACCAACAGAGGGTGCTGTCATACTGGTCCTGTCTAGTTACGCAAGACTTGAAAAGCTGCAGTCTCTGAAATCAGTCAGAATTCCTTCGAGGAATCTCTGATGAACACTTCTAGGCAAAGGACCTGCCCTTTACCCTAGTTCACACATAGTGTGATATGTTTGAGCTAATATACGGTTTTGACCACTCATGACTACAGTGGCACATTTTACCATCGAAATGTGGTCCATTGTTCGTTTGGAAACTTTACCAATGTCTGGTCATCAATGAATCAGAAAGCTTCTTTAAGGTATTTTCAGTAACATTCGCTAAACTGACGTTACGCTTTTAAATTCATCATTATTCCACCAAATATGCTAGGAGACAGTTTGAGACCATGCTGGTCACCAATAACTCCAATTTTAATACCTTTCTTGCAGCTAATCTTGCAGCTAACTTCTGTGTGAGATTTAATTGTTTAATTCATCTCCGAATTAAATTTAGTTCTCAATTAAATAACTTTCAGAAACATTTGTTGTCACAATGTTGTACAGAACTATATAAAGATCACCATTTAAAATCAAGATATTTTCACATATATATTCATATTTATTACGCATGTATTAAAATTAAAATTGCTTCACAGATCCCTGTTTCTCATCACCTTGTGCCAACGGTGGTTCATGCAATCCAGATATCCAGAATAATCAGTTCAGCTGTTCTTGTAGCAACAGTTTCGTCGGAGCCTTGTGTCAGTTTCCAGGTAAAATTTCGTCATTGTCTTTTGACTGATATTAGAACATTTTGGATTAGTTGCAGAACAAGTACAAAGTATAATTTTTTGCATGTCATCCAAGCAGTCAAGAATTAATTTCTCTGGAGCTGTATTGTCAATTATGTTAGTCAATTGAATAATAGCAATTGATTCAATTTTGACATCGCTTTAGTATGCTTTAAATGCAGTCCTCGTTAATTAAATATATCATCATATGCTGGTCCACTCTTTATATGACACCAATTCATGATTTATACTATTTATTTACTTTAAATTTAAATTTTACTTTACTTTACTTTTATTTTACTTTATTTTACTTTAAATTTACTTTAATTAAAAGTTCTTGTATAATGTTCTTGGTACCTCCATGTTTTTATGTCACAGATCCTTGCATTTCCAACCCCTGCATTAATGGAGGAGGCTGCTCTTCATCATCCAGTGATGGTTCTTTCTCTTGTACCTGTCCAATTGAGTTCTTTGGAGATATTTGTCAACTCTCCAGTAGGTTCCAACTTCTAAGATTAAACTCAGTTGCAGGATCGTAATAAGTTACCCGAATATTTATTTAATATTCATGTTGAAATTGCGGTTGTAATATTCACTAGCCTGTTATTCTGTAATATTGTAAAAATGAAACAATCTACACAGTACCCCAATGAGAATTTGTTCCTAACGTAGAATGAAAGTTACAAATGTCTGTTACGAACTTTCACAACTTTTCCAGAGTCTGCGTTTGGCATTCATAATATGGTACAATAAAATCCTCTAAGAAAAGTGGTGTCCTCCCATATTATTATCACCTTGTGGCTTAAATCATATAAATGTTTATTGAAATGCTCTTTTTGTGATCAATAGAAATATCTCGTATATTGTATCTGTTAAAACCATCTAGTATATTGTATCCGGTTACCCCGATTCAAAGTAGAGGCTGATATCTAAATTCTTCATTTTGTGGGTTTAAAGGAAACCAAACCATAGGAATCATTTGAAACAATGCAGATAGACATACCAGCATGACGGTCAAGCCTACCTATAGAAAAACAGTCCTCAAATTCAATCGAGCATTAACAATTTGTTACTTGATAGCATATGTAATTTATGCAAGCAATTATTATTCGGCTTTAAAATTTCTGGAACAAAATTTCACAATGGCCCCCCCTTCCCCCTAGAGTGTCATTATAGTTTTGTACATATTTAATATTAATTCATCATTTCTTAGCCATAAACTTTTCTGACATTTCACAGGAATCTGTGCTTCTCTGCCGTGCCGTAACGGTGGCACATGTAATCCAACTCAGGCTGGGACGTCATTCACCTGTACCTGCACATCAGAATTCCTGCTTCCCGACTGCGCTTCTAGAGGTTAGTGTGTTGCCGTCAATTGTTCAGTTCCCAACACTTTATATTTCCCTTTGAGTAACAAACAAAGTATCAGCACAAGGAAGTGGAGGAGAGGTGAGTTAAAGGCATTGAAGACAGCGTCCGGCCATCTGAAAAAGTTAACTTTCTGTTGCTTGCAAGTGACTTTTTGTTTGTGTCGCTACAAAATGCAGACAGTAATGAAACGTGATACCTTGTTATCTTTAGCTGGACCAGAGATGTCCATCACTGTATTGTTTGTATACTGTGCTGTGGGTATTGACCGCAGCTGTATGTACTGACTGTACACGAGTGTCTAATTAATTACCGACAGTAGCAAGCTGTGTGTGTATTTTTCTGGGATCGATGGTGGTGTTTAACAGTTCTGTTACACCTCATTCGAAACTAGGTCAAATTACCCTGTTTGGTACCGACATTCTTAATCAAAATAAATAGTAATAACACGTGGGTTTGAACCCCCAAACCCCCCCCAACCCCTCGTGCGTACGCCTCTGTTCCATGTCAATCATGATTTTAGTCTAACCTCAATCAATAGATCACAATTCTCCCCACTTGAACAAGATTGAATCAAATTCCTACACTAACAAGGTTAAAGATTATTATCAACTCCAATCAATGTAGATAGTAAACTTCACTGTGGATAAACTTTATTCTGTGAATGATTTGAAGAAACTGATTGAACACCATTGAATTACTCTTCATGCATCATTAGACAAAGTTACCTGGACTTCCTCGATATGAAATTGGATATTGGGAGTTGGCTACTGATTTTCTCAACTGGCTTAATTGCACCAATCCTTGCAACTAACTGTCCGCTGGCCACTAAAAAATGTTGCGAATACGTGAAGGATATATTCCTAGTGTTTAATTGCCATGAACAAGCGATTGACCATCTCATCATACACTGAATTTGAGATATCGCCTATTGGAATATAGGAATATTATGAAATTCATTGCAAGCTAAAGACTTGCAGGTGCTGGCAGGAAAATTGATCATGCTTATGGTGGGGGGGTAAATTTTCAGGGTGGGGGGGAATTTATCCTAGGAAAAATTCCCCCCGGGGGGAAAATTTTCAGGGGGGGAAAATTTCCTGTTACACCGGCATTAGACATTTCTTTTTGTGCAAGTCTTCACACCCTTTAAGCTAGATGCTCTTGTAGGCTGCTGCCCTCTACAGAAGAACAAACAATTAACAAAACACAAATGAGAATTTAAGGAAAGAAAAGGGAAGTTAAGGAAAATGTAGCTTGTCTATATCTGTAGTAAATCCGTTAAACGATTGTTCTCTTACTTTTTGCAAAAAGTATTGATCATATTTTCAATACTGTGGTTGTAGATATTACATCATGAAGGAGTCGACACAGGTAATAACTATTTATTCATGCAACATGAACCTGTAATTACCTTCCATCAAATCAGCAAAGTATTTAGATTATTGGACAGGACATATGATAGCCAAATGAAATGTGTATATTATATTCATTTGAAATATGGATGAACTTGTGTTTGAGTTTAAAGGTAGAGAAAGTGGTAGCAAAATGAGAAAAATGGAAGATCTTCTCTGTACAGTAAGCACATTTTCCTCCCCATCCCCACCCCCATCCCCACCCCCATCCCCGCCCTCATCCCCGCCCCATTCCCAACTCAATGCACACACAAGCATCCACCCATATACACACAGAAAAGAAATGTGTATTTGCTTTGGTTTGTAAAATAATTGAAGTTTATGTTGTAAAGTATCCCTTGTTACGTTATGCTTTCAATTTTCATTTCAGATCCATGTTTCGCAAATCCTTGTCAGAATGGAGGTACTTGTGCGCTGGATAACAACCCTCGAAGATATTCTTGTACCTGTCCCTCGGATTACCTGGGTGAACACTGCCAAAATCTTGGTGAGGTTTCTTGAAATATCTGCTTGAGTGTTAAGTAACAATTACAACAAAGTTATAAAGATACTACTAGATTTTGGGATTCAAAGTCAATGACTGGAACCCACAGCAAAATAAATCTCCACCAACTAATGGCCGGCTAGCGTCAGTTAGCATAGCACAGGACATGTAATAGCTGTACAAGAATCTACACCAACAATGGATGAGATTGCTAGCTAGCTTCAGTTAGCAGAGCATTGGACTTGTAATAGCTGTACAGGAATCTCCACAACTAATGGCTTCAGTTAGCAGAGCACAGGACTGTAATAGCTGTTCAGGAATCTCCACAACTAATGGTTAGCAGAGCATAGGACATGTAATCCTGAGATCACTCATGCAAATTTTTTTCTAATCAAACTTAAAAAAATTTCATTTCATATAATCGAAATATTTCATATTAATATCCAGGAACTGGTAGATAATTGATTAATATTTTCTTTTTCCATTTCCTTCTAGATCCCTGCCTTGATAATCCATGCCTGCAGGGAGGTACCTGCAATGCCCTCAGTCAGGGTCTCTTCTTCCAGTGTCAGTGCCCATCTGGCTCCTTTGGAAACAACTGTCAAAACACAGGTTATCTATCAAACTTTTTAAGATCAGTTCTGTACACATGTGACACTGAATACCACACAATAATAAGACGAATTGATATTGTCAGAGATAGTTGGAAAATTAAGGGAAAGTAAAATATGTGGAAACATGAAAACTAACTCTCACTGTACAGCTTATCTGTCCAATATCTTATCTGTATTCCTATCGGTTGATTAACTGGTCCATCTGTTTTCCTATTGGTGGATTAAACTGGACCAACAAGTAATACCTTAGCCAATGATGCATGAGCTATGCTGTATATAAACCACACGCCTGTAACTTTTAATCCCCACTTAATTTAAGAGAGAGGTATTTAACTGAAATTCGTTGGAACTACTTGCAAGTTCCTTCATTTATGTACCGTAAATCAGTATAATGGTTGGAATATCAGGCAGTCTATTAACACAAGAGATGATTGGTGATGCCAAAAAAAAAAACAACAACAATGTGTTCAAGATAGTGTAATATATCTAGGTTAATTAATTCTGTGGTTGTCTGAAATTAACCCACAGTAGAGGGGTAGTATATGCCAGCCACTGGACAAGATATTTATACAGTGACACAGATGTAATGTATGACAAGGAAATAGGGAATCCTCTTCAAAAGTATTTTCTCAGAAATGGAGCACAGTACTGTAGCCACTGATTTATAAAACCATCTGAATTCTGAGACATAAATGGTTACCTACACAAATAGGTAGTTTACTAGCGCTCGTCATTGTGATTCAGGTGCCAGAAGGATCCTATACCTTCCTCTGTCATCTTTATCTTTTAAATTCAAGACCGTAGAAGTGGCTTGATATCTAAATACTATTTTATAACATATTTCACTATGGATCAAATTAAAACTTGAGAACACAAAGAAAAGAAGAGACGTTTGTACAGTTCAATGCTCCGTAAAAAATTCCATTTATATTCATATAGGAAAGATACAGATTAGCTGGTTTTTAGCTTCCAGAGTTTCTGATGTGACAACCGCAACAACAACTTCAGTCCCATTCAAGATCTTATGTGCAAAATAAACTAGACTTTGTACATCTGCTGTGAAAGAGTGGTAGCCGTATGATCGGAGGTGAAAATTGTTATAAAAAGCAACAGTCTTCCTGAGATATTTATCTGATGCATGTGTACTGATTTGGCTTCCTATACATTGATATCCACAGATCCGTGCAGCTCTAATCCTTGTGATAACGGAGGCACCTGTCATGCTACGGGTGACTTTACTGGTTTTAACTGCATATGTCCTGCTGGCATTATTGGACCAACATGTCAAGTACAGGGTAAGCAGCATTTTAATATTTGTTTATACAGATTGTATGATACTCTGGGGCTAGTCCTAGAATTGGGTTTACATAACTTACTTTTTTAATAATACCCAGTGCCCACTATAATCTCATTAATTTTTTAATCATGCCCACTATAATCTCTACAATACCACCATTGGAACTTTAAGCCTACAAAACCGTGCAACAAAAACATGGAATCTTCTAACGAACGATTTAAAGAGTAAAAAGTCAGTCACATCCTTTAAGAAGTGGTTTTATAAGGAAATCATATCTAGTTACTGACTACTACCAGATTATACCTGTATGTAATTATTATATATATATTGAACATTTAATTTGTATTTATATTTATGTATATGTATTTATACATATATATTTTTTTCTTTTCTTTTCTTTCTTCAGGGAGTCTTCCACATTGTTAAGCTTTAAAGCTTTATGGAAGACTTCCCTCCACTTTGTACTTTTGTGGCAAAACAAATAAATAAATAAAAATAAAATAAATAATAAAGAAGTTCAAGTGTATGATAGGATGGATTGGGAGATTAAAGTATTCATTCTTATGGTTATTGAGATCTTCCCTGTTTTCACAGTGGTAACTTAAATTTTTTGCAATCACAGTAAGCAGTATTTTCAAGAACTCAGTCAGTTAATTATAACAAAACAGCTGATATCAGAGATAATATTTAGATTTGAGCAAGTTGAGAGTGGATTTATGGTCTTTCAAGTTTGGTACATTTGAATTTCTATCAAGTTTGTTGGTGCTTAAATTTGATTTGATTTAGAAACACAGTTTAATTTAAGCAGTAGATGGAAACAGATATAAAAACAAAACAAAAACAATCCTGCTTTGGTAGAACTTCAAAATATAAATTTCATCTTTAAGTATGAAGAATATGTGCCAATCTCTGCTAGCTGAGGTGTACACCTATTCATCTTCACTGCCATAGCTGCTTTTGGTTTTCCAAACAGAGATTCGGTCAATTATGGTAGAAATTTTTTGGGGGACACTATACAAGCCGAAATTTTTCTTTTATATCAGTATCTTCAAAGTGATGGTGGGTGATACCAATATAATCATATATCATTATATATAATATAAATATTATCATTATATAATTAGTTACAATGCAATCTGAACTTGATGTAAACAGTGAGGTGTCTCCCAGACAACATTCCAAAGCTGCTTTTGGTTGTCCGAATAGAAATTCAGTCGATTTTTGTCCAAACTTTAAAATATAAATTTCATCCCTAAGTATCAGAGAAGCATGCCAATCTTTTGGGACACTTTACTAACAGAAATTTCTCTTGTGTCTGTGTCTCTTAAGTTTATTGATATTCAGAGAAACGTCTAATCTTTTGTGAACATATTATGTTAGCCTGTCAGTACCTCTTTGCTCTTAATCATGATAAAATTTCATGAAATGCATAGTTACATGGTGAATTCCTCACTGCTTTAGAGTCTTCTGTAGTTTTGGAAAAGAAAGGACTAAGCAAGCTATCCATTGTATTGATAAAACGTCCTATAACACTGCTTCTTAAATTGTTTAACCTTTTTACAGCACCTTGTACTGAAAATCCATGTAGTGCTGGCAGTACATGTGTGAATGACATCAGCCAGCCGTCTGGATTCATTTGCCTGTGTCAGTCTGGGAGAGTTGGCGATACTTGTAATGGAATTGGTAAGCTATGTTTTGTTATCAAATTGGTATGGAGTTGCCTCTGCTATCTGAGGTGTACACCTCTTTGTCTTCAGTTCAGGCCACCATTTCAATTGAACAGTTTGAAAGTATGGTGCTTGCCACTCTGTAAGCCTAACCGGAAGAGTTATAGTGCTTGGCTATTTTTAGGATGTAACAAATAATGTCGCATCAGACAATGTCATGGAAATGCATTCTACCTGTGATCCCCAGTGTACTGTAATGAGAAAACTAAATCTGATTCAAAAGTGGAGGAGGCTTAATTGACAGTAGCTTTACAACCCACTTAATTAATTAATTTTAAAGGGAAAGCCAAAAAAAAACAGACCCTAGATAACAGAATTCCTGCTAAATGGGCTAGTGTCCATGAAGGGAAAAGAAGGCATTGAAAGGTCTATATTAAGCCAAGAACTCTTTGAGGTAGAGTAGTATTCATGTTGTAAATGAAATTGGTATAAAAGAGGCAATTTTTTTTTTTCATTGAGAGAATTGGTTGTTGAGTCCAATGTGTATTTTGTACATGTATGTAATTAGAGCCTGTCCTATATGGCTATATATTATCATGATTAATCAATTTTGCATATTATTACTTTTATCATCTTTTTCTAGATGTTTGTGATATACTGAGTCCTTGCCTGAATGCTGGTAGTTGTATCCCTAATACCGAGGAGGGTACCTTCTCATGTAGGTGCTCAGGGGGGTTCACTGGAGAAATCTGTCAGATTGGAAGTAAGTATTAAAGCAAAATATATCCTTCTCCTATTAGTTATAAGTTATCATTCAGATGAACTCAAATGAGAATACTTCTCTTTAAAAACTTTAGCTAGTTACATCTCACATATATTATTTCACTAATTCCCAATAGTGTCCTCTTAACATGTTACTACGTTCAATGATGTACTCTGTAAACTCAAACTTTTCTTCTCTGGCTAAAAAATACATTTGTCATCAATTGGAGAAGATTCTAGTAGAATTGAAATGTAAGACCCTCTCCCTCTGGACATTTGTGAGATGGAGATGACATGGTAATGATTTTCTGAAAGAAGTTCCTGGCATTGCCTTATTTTCAAGTCTTTCTTTCTACCAATAAATGCTACTCTCCTTTTATTGACATAGTAGTAGTCTTTAATCCGATGTCATTCACCTTCTTGTGTACTCTTGTGCTGCACAGAACTGTGATTAATACAAAACATTTCTCATTTCTTTTCCTTCAGATCCGTGCACAAGCCTTCCATGCCTGAATGGAGGCACATGTGTACCTACATTAGAATCTTATATTTGTCTCTGTGCTGGTTCATTTAGTGGAGCCAACTGTGGAGATAATTGTAAGTTGTCTCAACCCTTTATGAGAATGTTAAATTCATTGTATATTGTTTGTTGAGGTTTATAGAATTTAATACTATCCTTATGTTGCATGGCCGCTCTGGTACAGTATCACACAATGACTAAACAATGGAAATATTTCCCCCCCAGAAACGTCTTAATCACAATTTTTTGACAAACAAGGAGGTATTGTAATTCACAGTTGCTGCTTTAAACTTTCCATATTTGATAAAAATTTTATATTCTGGTTTTTAATTATGAGGTTCTGACATTTATTTGGCACATTATTTATACTCAATTATTTCATAGTTTGTTTGGCGCTATATAAAAATTATGTATTATTATTATTATAATTATTATTATTATAATTTAATCTATTTTACTATTTTCATACTTCTGAAATTGTTTTGGACTATTGCGTTTTAGTTTCTAGTATCGTGTAGTACGGGTGTGTTTTTTATATTGTGGCTTTTGGCAGTTACATTTTTGGCCTTATTGGTTCTATATATTTAATATTTTGGTTTTTGTTACTATTTGTTTTTAGGTTTTACATTTGTAAAGCACTTTTAGCAGCTTTGCTGATTATGCGCTATATATATATATTACTTTTTATTATTATTATTATTATTATTATTAATATTATTACTCATGTCTATAGACGTACAAGAAACAATAACTTGAGTGTGTCTGTTGTGTCTTTCCAACATATATAATATTGACTCAGGGCAAATTTATAAGGAATTTTTCAATCTGGTTGTCCCTTGGTCAACCGGTCTTACTCTTTAAAAGGTTACACATTCTTTAAAAGGTTGTCAGAAAAGCAGATTTGGTTCTCTGAAAGAATGTTGCAAATAAAATAGAATGAGCAGTATGTACCTGTCTGAGAGATTTATTGGATTGAAGAAGAGAACATCTGATTTGGGCCAGTAAAAAAACTTCCCTTTGGGTGGATCATACCATTATTTTAATTTTATTTCAGTATCTCAAAAGAGATGGAGGGTGATACCAATTTAATTATTTTTACTATGTGCATTTAGTTACAATGCAATCTGAACTTGATGTAAACAATTTGTCTCCCACTGGACAACTTCCAAAGCTGTTTTGGTTGCCCATAAAGAAATTTGGTTGACTCAGACGACCAGACAACCATTAAAAATTTGTCCTGTTTATGGTTTAATAGCAGTTGAAACAAACATGGTAAAGCAGTGACACATTTGGGTACTGATGTTTAGAATATGTGCGAGAAATTTGGAAGTAGAGATTACAGTGTTGTGCAATCATATTGTTGTTGGCAATGGTGCATGTAGCAACCACTCTATATATTGTCAATATGGTTCAGTATATTACAAGGAATTAAAGGGTGGGGTGGTAGGAGGTGACAGTGGATAAAAAGATTCCCTCTGCTGGTTTTTGAAAGTCCCCTGATGATACATTTTGACTCTGTATGACACATGTCGATTCTGTACGACATCTACCATAATGTATTGCTCGTATTAATTAATTTTTCCCCTCCTTGCAGCCACAACACCCACTGAACCACCAATGACATGTCAGGAGGATACTGAATTTCTCTGTCTGACTACTGAATGCATCAGTCTGAGCCAAAGATGTGATGGATTTATTGACTGTGTTGATGGATTCTTTGACGAGAACGGTTGTCTTCCTCCTTGTAATGCTGACCAGTTTTCTTGTGAAGATGGAGGTGCCTGCATCCCCTTATCTCAGCTCTGTGATAACACACCAAACTGTAACGACGGGTCTGATGAAACACCAGAACAGTGCCGTAAGTATTCAATATGCAATATTAATGCGATAGAATTTAATAACTATCAAATATTCATAAAATCACCTAAATATTTAAAGAAACTCATATTGCAAAAGTAGTGGAACGCAAAAGAATTCCTCAGAGATTTTAGAACGTGAGCCCTTCATGAGCTCTTGCAACAGGAACAGACAAGTTCTTGCTCTGAGATTTTTAAATACATTTCTCTCTGACTATGGTTCAGATGGAACAAAACTTAGTGATGAATTAGCGTTTTGTAATGAATGTGACATGTTTCAAATACTTATCAAATATTAATCAAGTCTGCTAAAATTTAAGAAAAAAAGAACAAAAAGTAAAGTTGGTATACCAGCATAGATAGATATTCCTAAGTGAGATAATATCTGCATAAGCTTACAGAACAGGACAGACTGTATATGCAGCTGCAGTTACTTTGATCTTAAATTGCTTTTAAGTAATAAATGCTGAATATTGAGTTGTATGGGTTATTTGCATTGGATATCATCCAGCGATTCATTCATTTGTTGCATGTGAAAGTTTAAGCCTAGATATTGTTAATGATTATAACATTGACTGTATATTTAATGAAGTCAAATGCAACTGCTTTAACATAAAAAATAAGCAGTGTTTATTCAAAGCCTTTCCCTATTTTGAAAGAAAAAAATGCTTCTAGTTTGAATTATTTGCTAGTAAGTGACATTTTGTCCAGTGAGAAACATTTATCTCATGGTTCTCTCATTTTGAGCAGTCACGGTCATAGCAGGAAGCTGAAAGTATCGTTATGCTATAACTTTCTTACTCCTGAGAAGTTTGTTCTACTGCTTTTAATATAAAACATAAGCAGTGTTTATGCAAAGCCTTTCCCAATTTTAAAAGAGAGTTTTTTTTTAAAAGAAAATATGCTTCTAGTTAAAATTTTTAACCATGTCTACCATTGAGCATATGTTGATATGGATGGCATAGTAGATTGACTTTCATATTTTATTCAGGTTCAGGAACTGCCTATACCTAGAAAGGACACACCGCAATCGTGTAAAACTCGGGATTGAACATCACCAGTGTGGAATAACAGCCTGAACATTTTTATATAAAAGTCTTGTTGCAAATCACTCCATTCTTGAAATGGAAAATTATGTTATTTATTATTTTTTATGTATTGATATTTATGTGTGATATGTACATTTAATGTCTTCCTTCATTTTATTATTTATTTATTCAGTGGCTCCCTGTAGTTCTAACCCCTGTAGAAATGGTGGAAGCTGCAATGAACCAACTCCACTGACCTTTGACTGTATCTGTTTAGATGGATACACTGGTGTCTTCTGTGAAAGCAGTAAGTATATATTGAAACTAAAGACTGCAATTATATGTATCATGTTATTATCTTGAAGAACTCTGTTCCAAAAGTTACTTTAGAATTCCAAACAGGGTTTTGTATTTTGTAGCTACATTTGGGCAATTCCCTGAAAATACAGAGTGTTCTCAGGAAGCAATATGTCAAACTAAGACACTCTCCTGTTGCTTTTGTTGTTCAAGCCGTTTCAAGTCTTAATTTACTAGAATGTATTTATGTATGTATGTATTTTATATCCTCCTGCAAGCAGGAACTTGCGAAGAAGCCATCATTGGCTTATCAAAGCCGCAAGCTGACCGAAGTCAGTCTCTTAGATTCATATTTAACGTCCATAATTATGAATTTTCAATTGTCAACAACTCTGTAACTAGATGACATACACTAATCTTGGAGTGACTCGAACTCAGGACCTTATGATTGAAAGGCACCAGCGTTAACCACTGAGCTAACACTCCTTGAATCAGTGAAACCATTCAATTCTAAATTTGATTGCCCAGGTACTTTGTGATAATAGTATTACTCACTTGCAAAGAACAAATTGGAAGTAGAAACATTAGTATATGATGGTAGTTAGTCATTCCACGGCTTGAAGGCATTATAACTTCCATGCTGCATTGTAGCAAGTCAACGGTCAACAGGTTACACTTAGTGGTAATGTTTGTTTCTACTTGCAGCTATTTCTCCATCTAATGATCCTCCTGAGTTCACATCACCAAACATCTTTACCATCCCGGAAGATACTCCAACTGGTAAGTTTAAAGTAGTCTTTATCAGGGAAGATACACGGCCACCTAGTAAGTTTGAACTAGTCTTTATAAGGGAAGATACAACACCTAGTAAGTTTGAAGTAGTTTTTATAAGGGAAGATACACCACCTAGTATTAGTTTGAACTAGTCTTTGTAAGAGAAGTTACACCACCTAGTAAGTTTGAACTAGTCTTTGTAAGAGAAGTTACACCACCTAGTAAGTTTGAACTAGTCTTTGTAAGGGAAAATACTCTACCTAGTAGTTAAACTTAAAGAAATCTCAGTTTCAACTAATTCACACATTTTTTTGTGATATATTGTACAATTATTGTTTATTTTACTTTGTTTTGATTTTTCCATCAGTAGGTCTTCAGGCAAGAATATACTTCATTGATCAGACTTCAGACTGTACGGCCAATCACCAGACATGTTTGGTCCTTCACAACTGTCATAAAGTTTGCCTTAAGTAATATACTAGACACCAGCAAAACCCAAATAACTACTTTTGCTGCAACTTTTCAGATATTTTCAGTATGAATTTAATAACAATTATAATGCTTTATCACATTTTTTCTTTACTATTCCTTCACTCTAATTTTCACAGATTCCTTGGTGATAACCCTGACGGCTAGAGATTTGAATGGAGATTCTCTAGAATTTGGCATTCCGGACAGTCTTGGACTCTTCTACATGACAAATTTATCGAGTGGCCAAATATTTCTGAGGCAGGAATTAGATAGAGAGGTAACAATCTTGTTCCTATAATATCGAAAGGTTTTCCTACAGAATTTAATTTTGCAAGTTGCCTTGTAAGTCAAAAGTGGAGAATCAAAGTAGTAGGTCCTTGGACTCTCTCAGTGAAGAAGAAACTGGCAATGTTTGATCGGAGAGAACAGAGAGTGTGTGGTTATTAAGGAAAACGAACTTACCTTGGAGACCAGGTACACTGGAACAGAGCCAGGAAATGTATCAAAATGTCATTTCTCAAAGAGAGAAAAAATGTATACAAACTGCTTTTAAACTGCAAAATACAAACCTGTGTTAGAGGGCATGACTTTCGATTCCTAGCTGGATCTTCAAAGGCAAACTATAATAATAATATTAATAATCAGCAGTTATTTTTACGACGCTTAAGCGACCACAAATGTGGGAGAAGCCCGCAAGGGCTTATGGATTACAACTTACACGTCGGGTGGCTTCCAATTCAACATTTTAACTCAAATTTGGAATCTTTTCAATTTAGAAAGTCATTTCAGTTGAGAAAACCGTAGATTGCTCTTGGATGAAAAACCCACCTTACTATGACCCGGCCGGGAATCGAACCCTGAACCTGCCGATTACTAAGCCTCATTGCTTCAAATGCCACCGCTTTTATCCACTCGGCCACAGCATCGGCGTGGCCGAGAAAGGGAAAACAGATCAAGGACTACTTGAAACTAGACAGATGAACAGACAACTAAATGAATAGTGTAAATTGACTGAACAATGGAGATGAAACAGCTTTGGAAATGAAAATGGCATTTTGGGGATACATTCTCAGATTTTGTGGAACGTGTTGGCTCATTAACTGAGAAATCATAATTTTGATTGTGGATTGTGGCTCATGATTAAACATGGATTTCAACAGACAATAAATCATGAAACCTATATTTGATATTTCATTAAAAAAAAAAAGAGTAATCGGTTGCTTTAGTTTTGTATGTAAAATATAGCAGGGGTTGTAGCATAGTTTCAAAAGCACACAAAACAGACTGGCTGATTGCAAACTGGACATTTACCTCAGGAGGAATGAAATGCAGTTGGGGGGTGAGGTGGGGGTGAGGTGGGGTGGTGGTTACTACAACAACTGATCATGAATATGTAAGTCATTTCATGCCTTCAGATCACAGAGAGGCTCAGATGTTTTCACACCCTTGCTAAGGTGAATGTTACTTTATACTACTATGTTGCTCAGTATTGTGTAATGTTATGTAATGCTAGAATAAATAGAGTCATAATTGATCTGTACTGCTCCTCCTTTAAGGATCTTTCTACCTTACATTCTTCTTTGCTTCTTTCTTTAGACTCTTGGTGATTCATTAAACTTGACAGTAATGGTCAGAGACTCTGAAGGAGCAAGGGTAAGTGAAAGTGACTCCTGGTCAGATGACAGACAATTTAATACCACATGCTGCTCTAGGAGCAGCCAAGTAAAGAATTGATAAATATTTGAAAGTAATAGCATGGAGCAAGGGTAAGAGAAAGTGACTTATTGTCAGATGACAGACAATTTGATACCAAATGCTGCTGTAGGAGCAGCCAAGTAAATAATAGATGCCCTGGGCGATGACTTTGATACAGATGCCCTGAGTGATTGACTTCCATACAGATGCCCTGGGGGTTTTACTAGTTCAAGGTTCCAATTGCACAGTTTGGATGAATGATAAAAAAAAATCAGTGCTTTAACAGAAAACACAAGTTGGGATGCTTAAAGACAATGGTTTTTACTTGAATCTTTAAAAATATGTTTAAGAAGATCTCTACTTAGAGTACTAATGAAATTGTATATACTTCTTGGGAACAACCCATTGTACTGTACATGATGATCTGTAGTCAGAGACTGCTGCTTGTTAAGTGTCACAGAACTAGATATGACCAATATGAGAGCGCCCTCTTTTAATTTTGGGCTTGGCCGGAGAACCCCATTACATAAATCTCCCTATCTGATTATGTGCCAGTTTTTAAATGACACGGTCGGAGTAAACACACAGGAATATGTTGTAATGCTTTATCTTTGAATTATTATCATCTGATATTTCAGACTGATCAGGTGATAACTATCATCATTGAAGATGTAAATGACAACCCTCCAGCAGACCTCAACCTGCCAAGTCTAATCCAGCTTCCAGAGGACACCCCGCAAGAGGAGATCTATCAAGTCAGCTCTACAGATCTGGATGATGGTCTCAATGCATTAGTGTCTTACACGATTGAGAGTGTGACGTTGGAACCATCTTCAAATGCGTCGGTATGGGCCAATTATCACTTCCAATCTGTTGAGTAATGTATTAAAGAAGATAGGAGCCCAACCATCGTTACTGATCTACCTGAAAGAGAAAATTGTCATAGAAAAATATATACGATTGTCTTTACCTCATTAGGAGTCTGATTGTGTAACACATAATCAACCAATGTTAATATTCTGGCTTATGTAGCCTCTAATGGTCAATATAAGGTGACCATACTTTATCCAGGAGATCAAGGAAATGAAATTGATGCTTGCCGCATGATCATCAGGTAGTATTGACACATTGGTCAAATACTCAAATGTTTATAATACAACTTCCAGAAATGAGCATTTTTGTTCAAATGAGAAAAAAATTTCACGGCCTTTTTGAAAATAATTGGGAATTGTTTAAGGGGAAGCTTGTATTACTCTGGGACAGTACATTCCAGGGTTATTCCAAAGATACTTGGGGAAGATAAATGAATTATAGGAACTGTTCCTGGAAATCGTGGAAATCTTTTCACCTTATCTTTTAGGTGATAATCATAACTTTGTGTTCTATGACACCAGTGTGACAGTAATGACATCAGACTAGTCCACATTTTGACAATTACGAGCGTTTTTGCCAGATTTCTGCAATTCTCATTGCCAATATGTCACCATCAGAATATGGAAATGCTTCAAGATGGATCTTTGAAAATGGAAGTATATTAACGTTAATATTCTGATTTATGAACTTTCCCTCTTTCAGAATACGGCAAATTTGTTTGCAGTGAATCCTGTTACTGGGGATGTGTTTTTAACACACAACCTGGACTTTGAGTCAACACAACAGTATTTTATTACCATCATTGCACAGGTGAGTAACGATGAATACATAATAAGCCAAATTGTAGCTGAAGAATATTGATAAATAGGGATCGCAAGCTTGCCTTCAATTTGTCCCCAATGTACATCATCATTGACAAAACTATGTTTTCACAGAGTGATAATGTTTTTCACCATTTCATCACCACCCAGGGACACCAGATTGACAAATAGTTATTAGATAATCATTTATGAAATTTTGAGCGTTTAATGTTTGATACCATGCCTAAATTTGATTTGATGGTATTTTACAATCAACAAAAGTGGTTTTACTCTACATTAAATTATGATGATGACTTCATAAATACATACTGTACAGGTGCTAGATTTCCCTGACTGAAGGCTGATTTCTGTAATAATCATTGATATTCGGTATGTTTTCGTTCTTTTCTTCAGGATCAAGGTTTTCCACCTATGTCAGTCTCTGGAGTACTGACTGTTGATGTCCTTGATATTCAAGACTCACCTCCAATCTACATCAATACTCCGTACGATATCACCATTCCTGAGACACAAAATGTGGTGAGCAAAATAATATATATGGATCATAAAAGATGGCTGACATTGCTAAATTGTGAACTAGACAGTTCACTAAAATTCTTAAAGGCAAGCAGCGATTGGCAATAACTACTGAGTAAACTGTAGATAAAGTTTCATCTCAGTATTTCAAAAGTCCAGTCAACTTCTCATCTTGACAACCGCCAAATTTTGCATTCATTATTAAAATTTGAGTTCAGGTAACTATGATTATCAAATAATATCAAAAGCAAAATTATGTTGGAGCCAAAAAGAAAATAAGGTATCATACTTGTTTACAAAAGTGTAAGGATTTCAAAACCATTCATCCTCTAACAAAACCAAATATCAGCCTAGATGGTTCTCATCAATCTCTCATACTCTCTGATAAATTCCTCACCAGTTATGTTCTGTTTGATTTGTTTTGACAGGATACAGTGATTCAAACTGTGCTAGCTGTCGACCAAGATACCATCAACCCTAGAGCTGTGTCTTACAGTATTGTTGCAGGTAATGTATGTAAATATGTCATAAAGTGTAACATTAATGTACCACTGTAAAGGAAATAAATCTGGTCAGATTCAAATCTTGTGAAACCTAATAGAAAAGTTGAATGTTTCATTTGATATTTTACAGACATTGTTGTACAGTATTGTTTCTTCATGGTCTCTATGATTTACGTTAGGTCGTAAGGTTGTTAAAAGTGGTAAAGTTGAAGAAAAGACATAAATAAACTAATCAAACTCAAATTGTTTGTCCTCTTTGAATACATGGTATGCCTATTCCCTAGGCAATACTATTGTGTTGCATTTTACTGTATGGAACCATTTTGAGTTATAAAGGCCAGTTGGTTTTCCACTGTATGTTGAAGGATTATTGAGGCTTATTGAGACCACTGAAAGTCTAATAGTTAAAGAATATTAATGTGTCATATCCTTTGACAAGAAGAGGGGAAGTTGACTTTCTGTTGAAGCAATTTGTTTGTGTTCTTACATGAAAAATTAAGTTTTCATTATTAAGTTTCATTAAATTTCTGATCTAATATTTAGGAAATGAAGATGGGCTCTTCACCATTGATGCTATGACCGGCCAACTGGTCTTGGCTCAACCACTTGATAGAGATGATCAAACACTGCCCTCATCCTTCACTGTCACAGTCAGAGTGAGTTTCCAACGTTTTACGTTTTACAACTGATAACAATATTGTATTAAACATTGCAAATATCATATGCTTGGCTTATGCTTCACATAATTGTTTACCATTTGATCTTCAATTATGATGACTGTTTATAAAATATCTCTTTTTTGTAGGCTGAGGAGACTGGCTTTCCTACGTACTTTGTCCTGAACACCTTCAGTATAACTGTCATGGATGTACAGGACGAGGCACCTTCATTCAATCAAACTGCTTACGAGACAACCATCCTGGAAACCGAAACAGTCGGAAATATCTTACCTCTGAATATCTTCGTTACTGATGGTGACAGGGTAAGATGATAATAATTTACCCATGAGTAGGTCATTATGAAATGATTCTTCCCTCCCACCTGCTTAATATATATATATATATGCAATACTTCTATGTGTTTTATCAAAATCAATCATTGTTTATGATTTATTTTTATTTGTTACACTAGGGGAGTGTCCTGATGATGTCGTTGAGGCTTTGGTTCAGCTTATCTTAAGAACATGCAATCATTTCTATCCTTGATGTTATGGTGATGAATTCAATATGGGCAATGGATATGGCACCATCATGACAGATGCTAAATATATGAGGATAAGGAGAGTGTCAGAATATACACAGGGTTATTAGTATTGCATATATTATTATAGCTTTGGGCTCAATCAGTGTTGGTGACTGAAGATAAGAAACAAAACAAAATAATATAGCTATAAATATCACAAATCAGCCAAACTACATTACTACCACTACAAAAATGAGATACAATTACTCAAAGACTGTGTGGTAAACAGCTTTCTATTGTGATATCATATTTTATTATTTGTTCAATTAATTGGATCAAACTTCTGATGGTGATGTAACCGATCTTGTTACACTTTGTCTTTGCTTTAGACCACAGAAGATATGATCACCCTGGATGTGGATGGCCCAGACAATTTACCATTCTCGGTATCTCCTACCAGTATAAACAATCAAGGCTCAGTATTGATATCTGTCTCCGGACCCTTAGATTATGAGACCAACCAGACATATCAGTTCATGGTAAGAAAATGCAACTTGAAAGCGGTTTTATTGTGTAATAATCTGTCTTTCATGATTTGATGTAACTTTGGTTTGTCGTGCAACACTAACTAGCATCGCAGCAGCAAATCTTGTTGGAGTGAAGTCCCCTTTTGTGTTGATCTTGGGACAGTTTGGTAGCGTCACACTGGACCGTTGAAAAAATAGGTACCAGAAAACACAATCTGTGGCTTAAGTCTGCCAAAATAAGACCATGAAGAATGAACTTTTGCAGCAAAAAATTTGCAGCAAACTAATGAACAAATCGAAAAATAAGGTTTCCAATGGAAACAAATACAGCATGACTTTACATTTGCATGACCCTTTTGCACCGGATTAAATGTAAAAACACTGATAACTGTGATGCCAAATCATTGTATCCATTTATATCTCTTACATTTGAGGTTAAACCAATAATAATATGATTATATGATATAGTAGTTCATTATAATATTAATATATATATTAAATATTAATTTTGTATAATTGAAGTTGCCCAGTGACTTTCCATATTTTTTGTGTCTCAATACTTGCAGCTTATTGCAACAGAAGTCCATCCAGGTACTGGTGAGACTTTCTCATCCACTTCTCTAGTGACAGTCAACATACAAGATGTAAATGATAACAGACCACTCTTTACACAAGGTAAGTTAACTTTTAGAACTCATCTCATACCTGCCATATTAAACTAGCTTAGATCAATTATAATGCCAAAATAAAAGGTTAACCCTTCAAGGATGACTTTAGACATTTGGAAATGCATCCTTTAAAACCACTGTCATAGCAGTCTACCTGCCTAGGGCATTTTAATAGGCTCTCGCAGTAGATCGGGGGAAATTTGAGCTGAGGAAGTGACTTTTCCATGCTCGTTTTCTTTGCTAGGCTTGGCGTATTGATTACATAACACACAGGCTATTTTGTTCCAGACTATCAACCTTGAAAGGTGAAGAAGTGGCCAGTGGCAAAAAATAAAAGGCAGTCTTCCTAAAGAGTTTTTCAATACTTGATTTTTAGTCTTCATATATCATAGTCCAAGTTCAAGTTTTTGGCTCACCTTTAATTTTCTCCTACCAGACCCATTTATGGGAAATGTTACTGAGGGTGCAATGTTAGGAACCTTCATAACAACTGTTTCTGCTACCGATGAAGATGCAGACTTAAATGCTGAGATAATTTTCACTATTGTCGGAGGGAATGAAGAAGTAAGTTTCTTGCTAACTAGTTATTAATATAAATGCTTGTCAATAGTAATAATTACTGTTTACTTGTTTACTAATAGAGATTGCATATCTTTTAATGTGTATCAAAGTAAAATTCTTTTTGTCTCTATGTCGTAACAGTTTATTTTCAATTCTTCACAAAGAATGATATCATATTGTAGAGAAAGTGCATCATATGATTTTAAGGGCGCAGTCGTAAACATTATATCGGCTAGCATGTTATTAACCGAAATTGGTACAGTCATTTATACGAGAGAAAGAGATCAGGTTGATTGTTATCTTTCCCATTTCCCTTTACATCCAGAAGTAAGTCTCAGAACAACGTGACAGTCATAAAAACTGATGTAATTCGGTTAAATTTATATTTATTCAAGTAAACGAACAATGGAAAACTGACTGGGAAGTTGTAAATAATGGAAAGGAGCGAAGATTTTGTTTTGCTAGAATGGGATTTGAACCAGTGACCTCTGGGTCAATTACAAGTCCAGCACTCTCCTAAATGAGCTATCCAACCCTTTGAAGATGATCCCTATATAGTCATTTCATTGCTGGCTGTGCCAGTCCAAGCCACATTTTTTCTGGAAATCCCTCCCCTGCCACTCTCTGGGTTGTATCCACGGAACCAGTGTAGTGATCCCTGGTTACACAGTATGCAAGGTACTGTGGGCTTTGGACTGTTGCACCCAGCAAAGAAATGGCTATATAGTGATCACCGCCAACTAAGTCGGTAGTGCGTTGAGCTTGTAACCAAGAGGTAACTGGTTAAAAACCAATCTAGCCGTAAAGTTACTTTGTTCTTTTCCTTAATTTTCTATTTTGACTTTCCCCTCTATCCAGGGATTGTTCCGCATTGATCCTATGACTGGTGAGGTAACCACTCAGTCTCCTTCAATTGACTATGAGACCTCACAGAGGAGATATATCCTGCTGGTCGAAGCAACCAATCCTAGTCCTCTATTTATGCCACCGTGAGTTGATCATTCTGCTCCATTGTAACGTCTCAGGAAAAGATTCCTTCTGTGGGAAATTTCCTGTTTTTAAACTAGCTAGAGGTCTTTATACTATCTTAAGTGGATGTGAACAAAGTATGTCTGTGTTAGGAGAGGCTATTGAAGTTTCAAATATGACTTTAAAGATGACTATGACAGGTGAGAAATATTATTTATATAGAACACAATTTATGAAAACTAAATTCACTCAATATCTAGAACTTGCTGAATGTTTGTTATACTCATACCAGAGTTTGTTATACTCATACCAGAGTTTGTTATATTCATACTAGAGGTTGTTATACTCATACCAGAGTTTGTTATGCTCATACCAGAATTTGTTATACTCGGCATACCAGAGTTTGTGGTAATTCCTATTGAATGCTGCAGTGATAATGGGTAATCATCGTTGAGATGCTAGTGCAATGTTTTTATTTCTAGTTTTGAAGTTAATAGTAAGACTAGTGAAGTTGCCAGAGTGATCTCTTTTAAATGATAAGTTCTTTTTCAATATATGCGACTTATATATATGTATAAGGATATATATATATATAGTTATCTATGTATGTCACATACATATATAACAATATATATATAGTTATATATATAATTGAAAATCGTAATGAGTTGGAAAATAGTTATATATATATATAACTAGAATGTATATGGGACATATATGTAAATTTCATTTCCATCTTTGTTTTATTGCTTTTTTACAGACCTGATGCTAATATTGTTCAAGTGATCATTGATATTCTTGATGTGAATGACAACTCACCAGTCTTTGATTCATCAAGCTACAATACATCAGTTACTGAGGTCAGTACATCTCCTAAGGTACTACCCTGTTAAGACATTCAACTAAACATAGTCTCATAGCAAACAATAGCTTTCATTAATATATTGGTATATAACTTCAATTGGAAGGTATGTAATTGTGGTCAATATTCACCAGACTAATCCTTGATTCATCCAATTGAAATACATCAGTTACTGAGGTCAGTACATCTCTAAGGAATTACCATATTAAGACAATGTTCAATTCTTCCATTTTCTGTTAATTAATAAATTGTTAATACTATAACAATAGGATTTCAAACACTATAAACATAACGATCGACATATTTTGTGTCCTCTATAGATTGCGGAACCTGGCATCGTTGTCATTCGTGTCCGTGCCTCCGATATCGACTCTGGACTCGGAGGGGAAATTAAATACACTATTAATGGAGGAAATGCAGAGGGTAACTAAGTCAAATATTAAGAGAAAATTAAAGAGAAGAGATTTATGCAATGAAATGCAGACAAGTTGCTTTCAAAGTTCATCAGTGTGCCATTTTATGTTACATTTAGCAATAACAAACAAATATCAGATAAGTGTTCACCAAAATTAATTTAATCAGTTATGTGTAAATCCCATAACTATTTGAAACACTCTATAAGAATGAATGAAGCCTGTAAAAGTACCCCAAGAAAAAGTTAATAGTATCTTGGTCTTAAATCTGCAGTGTTTCGCATCTAGGATTTAAGTTGTAGGTTTGTGATCTTCCTAGAATTGCCTACCCCTAAGTCGAATTAATAAATCAAAATAATAAATCTTTCGGGTTACAACCAGATGGATGCTCCTACTTTGCAGAGTTTGATAGTGTTTTATCCAATACAGAAAATGTTTGTAGAGGAGGGTTGGGGGGGGGGGAGGATGGGGTATGGGGGGTCATTGTCAGTTGGGAGAAAAATGTGTAGTTGGGTGATTTTTCTTCAAAAATGCAACAGTATTTATTA
>KN893878.1:6533-34829 GCA_000934455.1 Apostichopus parvimensis | reverse complement strand
CACTCCACTGTCCTCCAACCCCCCCCCCCCCCCCCATCAAAACCACATCTCACCTCATTGACTTCATTGTTAAATAATGAATCATATATATTGTGGACATTTATAAGAATAATTTCTTACTCCATTAAGCTCAGGTGAAATTTCAACAAATTTTTAACTCCCCAATAATACTTTCAAAGTCCAAATCAGTTAAACCAGGTTATATACCACACCCCACGTTTGGTACACTGGGATATGTTTCACTTCCTTACACCATTCACTGAGAAGAAGTGATTGTATCGAACGAGGTTATCTCATGTCGTGAGCAAGGAAGAAAAGACATGTGAAAATGAGTCTGAGATGTATATCTTCCATTTTGTTTCCTTCGCTGTCTTACTTGTGAAGTTTCTCTTTCGCAGCCGTCCTCTTTTCGGCCAACTTCTTTTGAAGTTTCTGGAGTTGCTCCTGTTTGGCTTCTTCGATCTGAGCTGTTACTTTCTGAGACTGAAACAACGGGGGAAAATGATTCCATAAATAATAATTTCTTTGACAGTAATTTATGGCTATCAATCTCAAGGATTCATGATTAGCAGAATAATCGGGGTGTTTCATAAAGGACAGGGCCTGTATTGTCTTTTCCTTGTCCAGGATGTATTTATCACCTAATGATTGATTTATTCTCTAAAGTAGAATGGACATTATTATTAAAGTGAAGATGGACTGGTCTGCTGTTCTGTGCTAGTGACTGTACTGAGGTGGGCTTGGGTTGGGCTGATAGTAGTTGAGGTAGGTCAAGAAGGCAGAGGTAGGAGGTAGAGGGTAGGGTTGGCAAGATGGTAGAGGGTAGGGCTAAAGGAGGATGGGCTAAAGAAGACAGTGCTGCTGTATTATTATTATTATTACTTTGTATTTGATAGAGCACTCTACAAAAGATCACAGTGCTTATTAGTTAGGGTGGATGCAACAGGAGTTACTGGGCAAACCTGGGCTGGGCAGGGTGACCATATAGCTGGGTTGCAAATGACTGAGCTTAGATAACCTTAAAAAGGCTGAGATGATATTAAATTGATGAGAACCAGACTTAGCTGGTTAAGGGGTGGAGAGAGATGGACAAGAGGGGCCTTGAACTTGACCAAAGTTGGAGAATCGCAAGGTTTCATGAAAGAGGTTGGAGATTGCCGGGAACAGGGGGGGTATAGGAGAGGGACCAATGTTCAGTAGTGCTGAAATTTGTCACCTGTGATGGCACTAAACTTATATCAAAATCATTGCTGTGAAAGTTCTCCAGGGGCCCAGAGCCTCCCGGCAGCCCTGTATACAGGGCCCTGTTACAGAAAAGTAGGTCCATTGTGACTGGAGGTCAAGTTTAAACTCTACTGATCTATCCTGGGAATAGTTCACTACTACTCCTCTCACCTGATCAATGAAAGCAGCCACCAGCTTCTGTCTCTCTTCTTCGTCATCCGTCTCTTGTAACTTCTTCTTCAAATCTACTTTCATCTTGACTAACATTTCTTCCTTCTTTTCCTCAAAGCTCTAAAAATTTTTTTGAAAAAGTTTTAAAAGCAAGATATAATCATCATTTTATGAAATTCACATGGAGAATATTACAAGATAATGATCTGATTTTAATATTTCTTAAAGCAAACACACACCGTTGAATCCATGTTCATTTTATAGTAAAGAGCAGAAAAATACTCAAAATAAGTCTACCGGTTTGCCATTTATTTTTTGGAAGATAATAATAATAATTACAAATAATATTAATATTGAGGATTTATAAAGCGCAGACATATCCACCGATAATGGTACTCAAGGCGCATCACAATATTACCCTGGTCAACGATAACCTGTCAAACATAGAGACAATCCCTCCACATGGCAGTAGCTAAACAGCGCCCAGCTGACAGTTTATCTCACAGGTCCCCATTTATACAACTGGGTGAAGAGAGGCAATGGAGATAAAGTGCCTTGCACAAGGACACAACGCAATGATCTGGCCAGGACTCGAACCTGCAATCCTTAGATCACAAGTCCACTGCCTTAACCTTAACCACAATGCTCTAGCTATAAGATATGCTTACTGTTCGTTTTGCTGTTTTGCTTTCTTTGTTTTGTAAGTAGAATTGTAATTCCAAAGAAGATGTATGTATGGAAATAGTTTATTCTTCTTGTTCCCATGGAGATGTTACATATTGTATTATCTTATCCTATAAATATCAAAAATCTGTACAGTTGAAAAACTCTGACAATAAATTCATTTTCCATAGATTGTTTCTTGATGTTTCTTACGTTTATGACTGCGTTTGTTTCCTCAACTTCTGTTCCTCTTAAGGTTCTCTCTAACTGAACGCATTCCATCATCTGTCTCTCTGAGATGGTCTTGGCGGCCATTTCCTTTTCGTCCGTCAAGGAGGTAAATGTTTCCGCTACCTTGATGTTACTTCTGAGGTTGTACTGGCTAGCTGCCACTAAATCAGAAGAGACAAACATAATGAGCTTTCTGTATTTAATGTTATTAACAAAGCTTAAATCAATCAATAAGTCATACATGAATGGAAAAGAATGACGACACCAACAACATACCCAACAGAATCAAGAGAAGGATTACAACATACCAACAAAATTCATTATTACTTACATGAAGCCATGGATTTAGCTGGCACATCTCCTTGACCGACTGGAACCTCCAATTTGATTCCATTTTGTTGTAACCTGCCTCCCGGAACTCCTTCTTGAATTAAAGTACGATTGATAGTACTTGATGGGCCAGTCACCTAGAAATAATTACAGGGAGAAAAAAAGAAACTTACCAACCTGAATCTTTCACTTTTAAATTAATGGAAAACTTAATTCAATTATGGATAATGAAATGTTGAATAACTTTGAAAAACAATGAAGGTTTAACAGGATGAAGGATCAACAGACTTTTTTGAAGTAGTAGTGGGAGATGTTACCATAGAAACACATCCAGTAGTTGTTAACCTAACCAAATTACTGCTAGATAAAAGAAAGGAAAACACTACTGCAAGATAGTTATACAATTTGCACCCATGTGTTTGTTGCATGCTGGGAGATGTTACCATGACAACACATACAGTAGCTCTGAGCCAAATTACTGTCAGATGATATGAATCATAGGGTATACACTGTACCTTGACTGATGTTGGACCACCTCCACCGAGGCTCTCAATCAGCTCTGCAGAGAGGGTGAAGTTGGCTCCCTTCTCCAACATCGAGATCAGCTGTTTGAGGAGCGGAATAATTTCCCGACTGGATTCCGAGGTAGTGGTGTCACCATAGACACCTGTGATAGTAGCATCATAGTCACCGGCGATGTACTTAGCGTTAGTTAAAACGGCCTACAAAAGTATAAAAAAAATAAAAAAATTAACTGCATACTTGTATAAGGTCAGTCCGACAGCTTATAGAAGGATCTCAACTCTATCAAATTAAAGAGATGAGAAACAAAAACAAGAGTTTATCAAATAAAATTTCAGGAAAAAAAATGAAAGTTATCCAAACATAGTTATGAAAAAAAAAAATTAAAATTTTTTAATAAATTAAGAAATATTTAAATAAATTTTAAATTTTAAAAATAAAAAAACAATTTAAAAAAATAACTTTTTTATTTTTTATTAATTAAATAAAATTAAATAAATTTAAAAAAATTAATTAAAAAAATTAATTAAAAAAAAGTTTTCCAAACTACAGATTTTTTCAAGTTGTCTTTCTGTCTGTTTGTTTGTTGTTGTTGCTTATCTCTCTGTCTTTTAAGCATATTTGTTTGTCAATAAGTGGTATACCTTTGCCTCTATTCCCAGCAGTTCTGTGGTCTCCCTGGAATATTCTAAGGCAGCCTTGTCCTTATCCAGTATCTCTGTTTTGGTCAGTATCTGATCCTTCAGGTCACCTTGTAGCCTGGCCTTGGCCTGGCGATAACGTTTCAAAGCAGCTTGTTCAGCATCGGGATTCAGAGCGTCCTAGAAATTAATTAAAGAACAAAATTTAAAACATCAAAAAGGATTTGGACAACTATGGAATTGTTTCAATCTGCATCAATCATATTCAGAATAATATTTATAAAACTTCATCTCATTTTTACAAAGAAAACACAAAATTAGTGAAATAATGGAGCCTAAAAGCAAGAGTAAAGAAATAATATCTCAGTCATTGTCTCAAAAAGGTGGTTTAATTATTCAGTGAATGGTCACATACTTAAAACAAATGATTAGGATGCAGTTACGAGGACAGGGAAGAGAGCGATGCAGCCAAATCCCTTATCTGAACTCAACGTGTGATGCAAGGATACCAAAATTAACCAATTGCTAAAAGTTATGCCATATGCTGACACCAAAAACGGTATTCAGTTGTTCACACAAGTTCCTGCATGTCAAAAGGATCTAAAAGTATCAAATGTTAAGTTATATTTTCGGTGAAGACAAACTTTAGTTCTTAGCAAGATTCAATGAACTCCTAGAAATTTAAATTCCAATTATAAATATCTTACATGTGCACGTGGGTACCCACAACAAGGTAAAGGAAATGAAAATGACCGTGGATTATTTGTATTAAAGCCAAAACGTTATACAAGTTTCATTTCATTGATTTTGTTTTCACAAGATACATTTAAACTGTTTACAAATAACAAATAACATGAAGTAGTAGTGAACAATACATGAAGTGAAGGAAGCGGAACAAAAAACCCTTGCGGGCTTGACGCGGTGCTCGGCTCCCTATAAACATAAACCCTGGCGGGCTTGACAGGGTGCCCCGCTCCCTAAAACAACAGAGACAGAGACCAATCAAAAGTACTATAAAGCAAGAAACGTTCTTGTCTTCAGGTTTATGGCTCAGCAAGTTCTAGGCATGCATTTATAGATAAAATTTAGAATAAATATTACATGTACCTCTAGTTCCTTCATTCGTTCCTCATATTTACTTTCTTCTAACTCCAGACGACTGTAGATCTTACGGATGGTGTCGACGTACTTCAGATGCGAGGAGTGGTATCTCTCCTCGCAGGTTCTTTCGTGAGGGTCGCCTGAGGTAAGCAAAGACATGAAAAAGCAATTGTGTTACTTCAAAGTAGTAAACATAACAAGGAATGTTACCCATGTGTAACCTTAACATCAAAGCTTTTCTTTTATACTCTTCTAACCAATGTTAGTCCCTTAGTGTATTAACCAGCCGGTGCATAGGTCAATTGAATATACCATGTGGGATTTGAAATGAGTAATATGGGTAGAATGTTTGAATCCTGTATGTAGGTAAGTATTATGTATGTATTTTAGATCCTCCTGCATCCAGGAACTAGCGAAGAAGCCTCATTGGCTTATCAAAGCCGCAAACTGACCGAAGTCAGTCTCTTATATTCATATGGAAGCTATCTATTAACCCCTATGGTGCACAAGAAGAGACCGTTCAGGAACACTAACTGGGTCAATATGGGTGCATTAAGCAAACATTGTGGGTATCATATTAATCAAGAGAGTTCTACGAATGACTAAAGCAACCACTCTGAACTATTATTTTCACCAATGAGGTACAATAAATATGTAATATGTTGGGAGTCACATGACTCCAGGGACAGTCTTAGGTAGGGTGACTCACAATCCCTACATTCTCTCAAAGTTGTACAGAAAATATGGATAGTTCACAACCAAGTCATATAAAGTAATACACAACACCATGGCACATCAGAGGTCCAGTCATTCCATCATAGACAGCTATAAAAAACACTTGACATTTTTGGCCTTATTGGTTCTATATTATTTAATATTTTGGTTTTTGATACTATTTATTTTTAGGTTTTACATTTGCAAAGCACTTTGAGCAGCTTTGCTGATTATGCGCTATATAAATATTACTTATTATTATTATTATTGACAATGAGTTACAGCAAGTAATCAGAAACATTAGAAGCATAAGGCAATACAGAGGGTATAGGGAAGAGAAAGGTAACAACAGGGTAAGGTAAACATGCAGTATTAAGACCAGAACAGAACAGGATAAAAACAAGGAGAATAATATTATGCCTTGAAATGGACGATATTTAAAACAATCAAGTCATTCTGGTTTAAGAAAACATGTCAAAGAGGTTGGAAACATGTGGTCCTGACTATGTCTTATCCAAACAGGTTTTGCAGACAGATAAAGGGTAAAAGAGACAAAGAAGTTACCGAGGGTGAGGATCTTGACGACGTGGAGAGGCAGGATGTTGTTGAGTTCCTCCTCGGCTTCCGCTCGTCTCTGAATCTCTCTCTTCTGTGACTCCTCCAGAGATTTTACAGCTTCTGTAATGGAGGCCAACGAATCTTCGACCTGTTCGATCAAAGAATGTCAAGAAAAGTTCAAAAGTTTATCTCAAGATTGGAGAGCATAGGCACTAGGATATCTTAAAACCAAAGAGCCACAGCTAACATCTTATCAGTCACCCAGATTTGATTGATTGTTTGACTACTTAATTAATTAACTATTTACTTAATTAATAAATAAATTATTTAATTAATTAATTTTGGTATTTCTCTTGAAATCCCTTCCCCGACAATTTCTGGGTTGAACCCAATCATTTTTGTTCTTTTTGTTCTTTCATTGGGGTTGTACTTGCACAAGCTCTGTTTCCTTAGACCTCCTCTTCTTATTTTTTTCCTTAGACCTCTTTCTATTTTTTTCCTTAGATATTTTTTACCTTAGACCTCCTCTGCTTTCCATTCAGAAACTTGAGCTTCCTGTTTCTCTCTTTCTTTGCTCGTTCTTTGTGTGTATCAATTAAAATCTCAACTATATGACTTTGATGCAGCTTTGCTGCAGAGGACTTGCAGCTGCTGCAGCTTGTTGTTGTTAACACTGTGCCTAAGAGGGTTTCACTATCAAAATCTATCCACAAACTGCTTTTTCTACCCAATTATTAATCAGATCGCTGGTAGCGATTATTTACAGTGTTTCCTTTTATTAATTATTTTAGCTTAATTAGCCGACCATAAATTACCGTTTTACTATCCAGATCTTCCAACTGCAACATAAGTTTGTTTGACAGCCTGGACTCCATCTTGATCAGATCTTGTTCGCTCTGCCGTTGACGACGCCAAGCTCCCCTCCTTGCCACAATCTCGTCCTCGAGAAGAGAAACAGCTCCCAGGGGTGGTTTCTTCTTATTGCCTCCGGACGAGATGGTTACCGGGACGACTGTGTCAGTTTCTGGGTTGATCCTGACCCCAGTCGTGGGTGAAAGGTCACCGGTGGCCGGATCAACGACCAGTTTGCCAATAGTTATGGGTACCAGACCTGTATTGTTATAGAGAAATAGGCCTCAGTCAGTAGTGAATAGTTGTCTTTGCAATGTAACAACTGACAACCACTTAACTACATTAACTTGAAGAGGACTCCCATCGCTACCATATGTAAACTGTTCCATCACTATCAAATTAAAAAAACTTTTTTTCACACATTCTTATAATTCTGAATGGCATGGTGCTTGCTGGCCTACTTTACATGTAAACCTGGCATTGCAGACAATGCATTATTCATTCGAAAGATTGCTCTCTCACTACTTATAAAACTAAGTCCATATTTTATGGCGACAGGGGATTTCATATTTGTGCACCACACCAACTCGCTCTAATTCCCCTGTTGTAGACAAATTGTTTTCATTAACCACTTTTTGAATGCTTCATTATGAAATTCAATTTTACAGTTCAACACAGAAATGTACCAAGGCCTTATTGCATTGGTAAATTTTGTACAAACATTTCTGACTATACATGACAAGGTTGTGAGGCATTTTTTTCAGAGATTTCATATTGATTAAGTTTATCTATTGTATATTTATACATCTTTCTCTTACCATCACCATCAGGGTCCTCAACGGTTCCACCTAGGGGTATGAGTCTGCCTGACTCAGGGTCTTTCTCCACCCCTAGAATGGGGACCCTCTGTCCACTTCCACCAGGGTCAGCCATCTCCGTGCCAACCAGAATTGGTAGTAGTTGACCAGTCTCTGCAAACTCATACATGCCTGAGATGGGTAAGAAAAACAATTCATTACAAAAAAAATTCAAATAATTTCAAATGAAAATCTGACTTCACTTTTATCATGTAAGTTTCTTGCAAAATAAATAAGCATGATTTTGTGACAGTTTCCAACTTCAGAATGGAGTAAAACACAACTTGATTCAGCCAAGGAGAAAGAAAGAAAAGAAAGAAGCCTCTAAGAGCAGAAGGAGTTTATACTCTAGCCAGTTGATTTCACAAGTTTGGGTAATTGGATAAGATAGTTTACACATCAGTTCACTCCACCCTAATGATCAACGTTATGAAATTTCTACAAATTGTTATCATCAAGGCCACACCATAATTTTTCTTAAATTATTTCTTAGTTCATAATTCCTAAATAACATGTGTTTTAGATTTGCAAATACAAATATATCCACGTTGACTGGCATGTTTTATCCTAAATCCTCACATTTCCTGACTAAAATGTACCTTCTAAATAAAACTTTGTATAAACAATATACTTTGTATTCCTATTTGTACTTGTATGTTTGTGTTTCAGTTTTCCATTTTGCTTGTATGTTGTCCCTTGTAGTTACTGTTACTTGTCATTCAGCCTCTGAAGAAGATCCTGCTAGGATCAGAACGTCAGACCCACTTACTTTTACACATAAAATGTACCTTCTGTTAAAGAATAAACAACATCGTACCTGGTGTCCCTCCACTGACCGCTAACACCGACGCCCTGTCCATTCTTCTCTCGATGTCGTGGGCGGCGCTGATGTGATGAGAATGACGGTGTTTTCGAGCCTTTTCCAAATTCTTCAAACAGCTTTCGAGCTGATTCTTTTCATGCCTGCAGTTGTTACCGTCAGGTCCTAACACATTTTTGAGATAGACAGAAAGAAATGAGAGCTTCGAGTAGCAGTTGTTCCTGTAAGCACTTGTTACGTGTTGGGCAATATTATCCAACTGTGAGCCACCGCCTCATTTGAAAGCAAAGGCTTGGACTGTCCTTGATTTTCTCATATGCTCAATTGTTACAATGGAGCTGAACTTTGGTGGAGAGGGGAGGGGGGGGGGCAATGTTACCAGTGTGATAATGTGAGGATAGACTACCTATCAGTCCATGTGATGAGGTTACATAGGCTGCATGTATCACTTAGACCCCTGTCCCAAAGGTCGCAACAACTTACCCCACATTGCAGTGAAGTTTGAGGTAGGGGGTGCCACCATCTGATGTAACTGAGTACACAGGGTTTAAACCTGTATGGTTTGGTCCTCATTGGCCAATACATGAAGTATAGGCTTAGTTTCTTAAACACACAGCGGGATATGAATTTTAGTTTGGTTCTTTGACTGAGGCAAAAGCCTGGACTGTCCTTAATATTCTATAAGCTGAACTTTGGAGGAAAACAATACCAGTGTCATAATGTGAGGATAGACTAGCAATCAGTTTATGTGATGAGGGCATATATAGGCTGCATGTATTAATTAGACCCCCTCCCAAAGGCCGCAATAACTCTTTTCTTCCGATTAAACACTGTTCACACTATGTAGAGGAACAAGATATATGCTTCTGTTTCCCCATGGGGTTAATGGTTCCCCTACTCCTTCACAGCAGTATAGAATAAGTTACTTACATCTCAGCACATATATCTCTTTCCAAACCAGCACAAATATGAAAAAAAAACTACTTTATCTCTATTCTGCTATTGACTCACCAGTGACTGTTTCTAGATACAATCTCAAAGACTCTCTCACTTTCTGTTCCAAGGCAATTTCCACAGCGTCCAGTACAGCTTGTTCCCCTCCGCTGCAGGGAAGTACGTCGTTATTCACCAGCATAGCGCCACGGATCGGGGCCTTCTTGCCGCTCATGGGCTCTGTGAACTTTTCTCCAGGAACCATGGGGAAGAATGCAGTGTGGTCTTGACTGGTGGGTTGTACCATTCCACCCAAAGGTAAAACTTCACCTAAAGCAGAGATCAGGAATATGAATAACCACTTTTAGGACCTTTTCCCTATACATATTTATATACATATTCATATGACATTGTTCATTTCAAGTCCAATTGTATTTAATTAATCATGCATAAAACACAAACCATAAAATTTCTAAAACTAAATAAATAAATTAATTACCTGAATCCGGGTCGATGGTGACGTCGACAATAACAACCGGTTGTTCGCTATCGGGATCGATCATGACGGACCCCACCTCAATGGGTACGGGTAGTCCTGTGACGGGGTCAGTCTGGGTACCAGCTACAGGGTATGCGACCCCAGACTGTGGATGGATGGTAATAGCCAAGATGGGGCACTGTAGCCCAGTCTGTGGATCCTGAATGGGGGCGTGTAATTTAATATCCCCTGAATGTTCAGTCTTGGTCACAGGTGACTCGACTGGGAGGCCGGACTCTGGGTTAGTGGGGAACGGGATGAAAGGCAGAAGCCTCTCATCTGTTCTCAAGGATTCTCCTGAAGAGGGAAATAATGATGGTTTTAAATATAACTATAACTTGTAAATATATGGGGTAATGGGAGGATATGTATTCATATTACAGTAAATATCTCTGGTATTGTAATGTAATAGCAATGGAATGGGCAGTATGTGAATATCATATAGCAATATAGTAGTAAGTGTCATATAATAGTAAAAGGGACAGTGTATTTCACTATAATATAATACAGTTATATTAGTGTAATGTAATAGTGAAAGGGACAGAGGATATTTCACTATAACATTATACAGTTATAGTAGTGTAATGTAATAGTGAAATGGGCAGAGTGTATTTCACTATGATATAATACAGTTATAGAAGTGTAATGTAATAGTGATGGGACAGAGGGTGTTTCACTATGACATTATACAGTTATAGTAGTATAATGTAATAGTGAAGGGACAAAAGATATTTCACTATCATATAATACAGTAATAGTGGTGTAACGTTATAGTGAAGTGACTAGATATTTCACTATCATATAATACAGTAATAGTAGTGTAATGTAATAGTGAAAGGGACAGAGGATATTTCACTATAAATATAATACAGTTATAGTAGTGTAATGTAATAGTGTCACTGCACCACAGCAGCAACCATGCTAACTATAGTGATTATTTACCACATTCCATATCCCCACCCCTCCACTTGGCTCATCCTGATACCCTCTCTTCAACCCCATCAAAATTGAATTATTAAAGCTCACTGTGAAACTCAGACATGATCTGCACCCCACCTAGATACCATCTTCACCCCCATGGTTCCTATCCCTTACACAAATCTAAACTGTGTGTAACCCACCCACTTATCATTCTCACATTAAATTTAAACTTGACCCTACATTCAAATCATCTGTACATAATAATCCACTATAAGACCCACAACCCCATTCTAGCATTTTATTTAGCTAATCGTACCTGTTGAGTCTACGGTCACAATCAGCCTAGAGGTGGTAGGGTCATACGCCACATTGCCTTGGATGGGTAGGACGTGTCCAGTTCCGGGATGGATGAAGTGATCCGGGGGTATGTCCACCACCTCACCCCTGCAGAGGAGCATCCTGGACTCGCTGTTGGGTACAACCAGGCCAGTAGTGGTATCTTGGTGGATCAAGTCTGGGTATAAGATGGAGCCATCAGGTCCTGCAGACGTAAAAATTAGCGGTACACTTTTACAGAAAAAATTTCTACCTCTCTACGATTATCAGAGATTTCAAGGGCTCCTGAGATAATCATACCCAGCTTCTGCAGCCAAATTAAGTATAACAATGCTGCCACAGTAAGCATACCCTTACGACAGATCTGTGACAGCCTGTAAGGCATATACAATAGAAACAGGTTTAAATCTCTCTACAAGAGTAAGGTTTCTCCTCTTTGTAACAATTGTCTGGTTAAGCCAAATCTTAACTTTCTGATCATTTGAACTTGAAATGAAAACATTTGGTAGTGTTAGGCATACACAATAGAAACAGGTTTAAGCTCTCTACCAGAGAAAGGCTACTCATCTTTGTAACAAGTGTCTGGTTAAGCCAAATCTTAACTTTCTGATCATTTGAACTTGAAATGAAAACATTTGGTAGTTTCAGGCATACACAATTGAAACAGGTACAGGAGAAAGATTTCTTATCTAAGTAAAGAGTGTCTAGCTGAACCAACTCTTTCCCTGACGAGAGATCCCTTAGGGGTGACCTGGGGGGGATATGGGATGAACAGTTATTAATTCAAGAAATAAGCCAAATGACATTTATTTGCTCTCCAGAGCTCCACCTGGCTATCAACGCCACTGCTGTTTCCTACGAAATTAATCTAAAAGGAAAGCCCGAAGATGTCGGTTTCCTTACCAAAGAGGTCCTCCTTTTCAGCTGGTGTGGTTCCATCTGGTAATATGAGGACCCCACCTAGGCCATGCTCCGGGCCCATGAACCCATATGCCCCCAACCTGATGATCTCGTTCAATATCTCCCCGTCCAAATCATTGACGAGGGCGCCGACACGAGTGATCACACTGCAAAAAAAAAAAAAAAAAAATATTCAAGAGTATATAAGCACTATAGGATGGGATTGTTGTATAACAACAAAAATGTCATTAGATATGAAATTTACAGTGACTATTAGAAGGGACTGCAAAATTGTTAGATATGCTAAAATGGCCAAAGCTTTCAAAATGTTTCAACATAATAGACACACAACTTTGGTAGATGTGAAACTACATAAAGCAATAACTGTAATGAACCAAAATTTCAGAGCTTATACTGGTAAGGATATGAGATTTGCATACATCAGAAGGAACAATCTCCAATTCTCCATCTGTCTGCCACTTTCTTACCCTCGATGCCCTCCCCCCCCACCCCCACCCTCACCACCAACCCTGCATCCTTCTTTCTCCCTGCCTTTCTCTTGAGAAAGGAAAATTTTCTGAGTAAAGCTAAAATTTCAAAATAAAGGACTAAGGCAATGACAAATTATTTGACATATATAAAGATGAGCATTTTCTTAAGCTTTTCACAATCTCAACATCACTAAGATAACATAAAGAAAAGCATGAAAAGATAAAAAATGAATTAAACTCACTGGTTTTGCATAGTGTCTTCAAACTCCTCCTCCAAGCTCCTCCCACTAGCCACTTTATCTGCATATTCATTAAGCAGACGATTTGCTTCATACACCGCTGATAAGAAAGCCACCTGAGAGAGAATAGTTGAAGTAGGTAAAAGTAAAAGATATTTCTGAATAAAAAGGCATACTTTGCCTAAAAGAGTGTGGTTACAAGAACTCATTAATAAAATGTGAGCAACCACAAGACAATGACGAAAACTTCAAAGACATCCCAGAGAACTTTGCTATAGTATCGGGATGGAATCTGGTTAGAATCGGAGGATCACTATGGCAACAAGTAACTTAAATCATATCACTGTGGGTAAATTAAGAGAGAGCGAGGGCAGTGTTTCCTACCTGGTGTTCCTCTCTTGCTTTTTCGTCTTCTGTCATTATCGTTGTCTGCCTCTTCAGAATACTCTCCAACCTCAAGCCGAGCTCTCGTCTTCTCTCCAATTCCATTTCGAGCTGGACGTAGGGTAAAACAAAAGAGTTTGCTTTTAATCTTAACATCTTCTCATATCTCAAACATAGACGATGGTCATGAACGCCTATAAAATGTTAAACAAGTTCATTATTTTTTCCCCCTTTTTTTAATAAATATTACTCCAAAGAATGATTTTTAAGATAAGAGGAGTAGTTATTGCAACCTCATACTGTAACATCAATATGCTAGAGGTTGATTCTGAAAAGAATTACTAAGATTAATCAATTACGGGCAATTCAAATTAAGACAATAGAAGAAAACTGAACTCTTTGCTACCTGTTCTCTCTTGGCCTCATATGCGGCTAGATCCTCTTCTGAAGCGAGGGCAGCCTTGCCTTGGAGATTCAGCTTTGCTACCCACAATCCCTTGAGAGACTCAGACTGATTGAACAACTTCTGATAGAGCGACTTGGCCTTGAAAGAAACAAAACATGTGAAATATTTAATATTATTTACATTTTATACATTTTATACAAAATACATCATAAAGAAGACACGTTATGAAAACATTAATACTGTGACTGAGGGATCCACATTTTTTTGTCCAAGTCGCGATGTAAAACAAGATCGTTGTTGAGTTTATTTAATATTATATATCAGTCTGTTTCGAAACATTATGGTTACCGAAGAATCCACATTTTTTGGCCAATTCAAATGCAAAACAAGATCTTTGGTTGGTTAATTATTTTTACCTCTTCCTTCTGTTTTCCGAGTTCACCGGTGACCGTTCTGGACTGCTGAGAGAGTTCGCCATAGAGGGACGATGAACTGAATGCTTCCAGATCGACTTGTTTATCGTAATCCCAAAACTCATCCTCCCTGACCTTGATGTCTGTTGCTCCTGAAGCAAAATGGAAAAAAATTATTTGGAAAAAGAATAATGGAAAAAATGAAAAATAATAAATGGGAACATTTTTAATAATAATAACTGATCACCAGTAAAACTTTTGCTGATTATTGGAAGTAACTACAGGCAAATCTAACATAATATGCTAATTATCTTATTATTATTATTGGTATTAATGTTTAATTTTCAAGGTTTTTTATCCTTGTGAAAAAATTTGAAAGAATTTTTTTTCTGCCTTGTACAAAATTAATTTGCAAAGTAAGCAACCAGAAATAAGCAAATCTAAGAGGAACTCAACTTGTAATCATTATATAGATATAAAATTAAAACATGGCTGAAGCAAAATGAAAAAAAAATAATTTGGAAAAATAATAATGGAAAAAAAGAAAAATAATAAATGGGAAAATTTTAATAATGCTGATCACCAGTAAAAGTTTGCTGATTATTGGAAATAACTAAAGGCAAATCTTACGTAATATGCTAATTATCTTACTATTATTATTATTGGTATTAATGTTTAATTTCCAAGGTTTCTTATCCTTGTGAAAAAAATGGAAGAATTTATTTTCTGCCTTGGACAAAATTAATTTGAAAAGTAAGAAACCAGAAATAAGCAAAATCCAAGAAGAGCTCAACTTGTAAAATTATATAGATATAAAATTAAAACATGGCTGAAGCAAAATGAAAAAAAAATAATTTGGAAAAATAATAATGGAAAAAATGAAAAATAATAAATGAGAAAATTTTAATAATGCTGATCACCAGTAAACGTTTGCCGATTATTGTAAATAACTAAGGGCAAATCTTACGTAATATGCTAATTATCTTACTAGTATTATTATTGGTATTAATGTTTAATTTCCAAGGTTTCTAATCCTTGTGAAAAAAATGGAAGAATTTATTTTCTGCCTTGGACAAAATTAATTTTCAATGTAACAAACCCCAGATAAGCAAATCTAAGAAGAGCTCCACTTGTAAAAATTATATAGATATAAACTTGAAACAAGACTTTAAGAAACCAGAAATTGGCAAATCAAGGAAGACTCCATTCCTAAGAGTTATATAGGTATAAATTAAAACATTGCTAAGTGAAGTTGGCCAAGGGAGGGTTCTAAACCGGGATCCATCTGACAATCTGATCACAGATGAAACCATCCAATTCATCATAAATTCTTTACCTTGAATCTGTACGTCTTCTACCGGAGGGGCTGCGAGACTGTTAGCCTCCAGGTGTCGGTTGTATTTCTTGACGTGGTGGACGGACGATCCTTTTGAGGCGTAGTCATCAAAGTTATGATGGAGAGTTTTGGCCCTGTACTTCGGTCTGATGTAACTCTCTTTGTTCCAGCCGTACTTGCGGAATAGAATCTGATGGCGAGAAGAAGAATTATATTTGAAGCTTATGAAGTCAGAGGCAGATCGGATTGGACAACTGTGTCCAAATGTTTCAGTTTAAATTATAATTCCTCTCGTTGTATTTATTTAATTATAAATCCTCTCTTTGTCCCTCCACTGTGTATCTCCTACCTCTCCTCTTCCCCTGTTGGTATCTTTCTTTCTTCTCTCCATCCCATGTCTACTAATCCCCTTACATCTATCTCTTTGTGTTCACCATGCTCATTAACCTGTCTGTATTCTGTGCATGTTTTTGTCCGGGCTTCTGTTACTGTTACTTGTCATTTACACATAAAATTATAATTGTGTACTATGAATACCTTGGCCAAGCACAAGTGTAAAAGTTACAACCTGTCCTGTGTGATTCTACACATTAGGTCGGGTTAAGTATGGTTAGGCATATACGCTGACAACAATATGAGACATGGAGGACTGCCGTGGGAAGAGTTAATTGAAAAGTTGTGTAGAAGTAATTTGAAATAAAATAAAATAAAACTGATAAGCAAACTGCTTATCCACTAGAGAGCCTGTGTAGGGGAATGTGTAAAAGTAAGTTGGCCTGACGTTTCGATCCTAGCAGGATCTTCTTCAAAGGCTAAATGACAAGTAACAGTAACAGAAGGGACAAAAAACACGCACAGAATACAGACAGATTCTGTGCGTGCTTTTTGTCCCTTCTGTTACTGTTAAAAGTACTTTGAAAAGTTAACCACTTTAGGAACTGTCTCAGAAAGAAAAGCTGCAGCAGGTGCAATATCTCTTGCAGTGAGGCTGTTATCTTGACAGACCAGCAGTGCCTATTGTTTAAGAGTGCAATCCACAACTGAATACATCCTACTCAGCCTGGCTGCAGCCCCCTCAGCATCCTACCTTGGCCATGGCGCCTAATGTAAAGTAAGTTAAAATACTGAGAAAACTCATCAAATCTTTACTTTTCTTTTAAAAAAATAAATTTTTCAAGAAGACAAATTTCTCACCAAGATGACGACAAGGAGAATGGTGAGGACGAGGACGAGAGCTAGCACGAGAGAAATGGTCAGCCAATCGGGAGCCAGGAGAATACCAGACTCAACTGCGATGCCATTCTGGACCACGTACCTCGGAGTGGGAGGGAAGTAAGGCCCGTCCTCGGAGCACTGGGCATTTTCTGCCATTACACGGATGTACTGTCGGAAACAGGATAAAGTGTGTAATAATGAATCAGTATGTGGATCTCTGAGAGTTTCAACCGGTGATATCAAATTACAAGAATCTTATACCATGTGGACTCTATGTACAGGGAGTGTATCACTAGATAGGCCCACGACGGTTTATTGATACACTTCCTTTCACATTCCATAACTCTCTGTATTGGCTACAAATGATGTAAGTTGTGAAAAAACAAATGATTAAAAAAAAACCGAAATAAAACCTTTGTCCCAAAGATAGTCTATCACTGTTTCATTTCAGCTTTTGAACTTTATTTATGCAAAGGATTCTCTCCCCTCCAACCCCTATTTATCCCTCCTCTCAGTCAAAGTTGTGGATATTGCACTTTTCATTGCTGTAAGATCATATTCACTATATATAGATACACGAAAGAAGAGGGAGGGGAGTGGGGGGTTAATAAGTTTGATCAATCACATTCATACTGCCGGCAAAACCAAAACATTGTCATGTCCCAATCAATTTTCAGCTTAAGAAAATACAACTAATTAAATGCACTGTATGAAAATTGAGGGTTCGGGTTTGCCACAGTGGCTATTGTTGAGATTTTCATGTATTGAATCATTACGCTGCAATGTCAGATGTTTATAAATATTGACAATGTTGAAAAATCTCTTTTTAAAAATCTCTATTTATAAACATAACTATTTACCTATTCCATTGTTTTCTAAAGTTGATGAGTTTAAAATAATGTATACAGAATAGTTGACGTAATACAAGCACCATCAAAAATGAATATGTTACTCTAAGATAGCCCCAAAAAATAGGCACTTTTTTAACCTGGGAGAAGAAGGGGTAAGGGGGTAAGAGGGGGCTGCAGAGGCAAAGAAAATTACCATTTTCCTATTGGTATTGTTGCTGAGATGGAACACATAAACCCCTGGATCCACAAACTGGTAGACAAAGAGGGTCGTAGAAGTTCCGATCTGAGATTGAAGTTCTTCCAGCTCTCTGAAACCACCGTAGTCAAACTTCTCATTCGTGTTGTACAAGTTCTCTCTGTCAAGAAAAGATTTTAATATATTATATTTTTACTTTCCTTGTTTTCCTTTTCTCTGTTTATTACTTGCAAATGACGGCCTGCCAATTTGATAAGATGCAAATAGAACCCATGAAGAAAAAACCATGACGATATTTGTCATGTTGTACTATAAGAAGCAAAGGTCATATTCAAAATCAACTTGTCACTCTCATATTTTCCAAATTTAAAAACACATAATTTCTTTGTAATGTAATGTTAACTTGTGCTCTTTTCAATCCTTGCTACTACAAATTGCTAAAATTGCTGCAAGAATGTACAAATTCCTGATTACAATACATAATTTCAGTTTAATTTTCTTTGATATTTAGATATTTTCCACAAATCACCTGGGCCAGGTATAGCCAGATCTAATTTGTGACACCATGGGGCTAGAATTGTGAGCATTCATCTAGTAAACCAGCTAAGAATATCACCACCTCTGGATTAGAGGGCGACATTGATAAAAGAAAAACTGACATAGACAATAAGGTAAAACTCAAAGGCTAAGACTACAACAGTTCCAGGTAGCACTTTCATCACATTGTAAACAACAACAAAAAATAATGAGTAAATTAACAAAGGAAAAATAACCGCGATATTATAAATAAATCTGAAATGAGCAAAGCATAGAATTGTAAGCTGGAACAGGATTTGAATGAAATCAGAAGAAAAAATCTTTTCAATCGATATAACATGTCTCTTTCGATATTATCTATGGATGATCATCTATGCATGATTACAATTACAATTGTTGGTGAGTAAAATCATGGACTTATTCAATTAACTCAATCCATCAACATGCAAATAGAAAAATAGTAGAAAAAGTATTAGAAAAAGTAGTATTAGTTTGATTTATTATATTAGTATATCATCTATGCATTCATCTAAAGTTCCAAACTTTAGACCATCTACAAAAACTGATTCCAAAAATCATTTGCCTCTCTGCTCACCTTGAATAAACGGGGTAATTCTGGTTGTCTACGTAAAACATCATGGTCTCTCCGTACTTCAGACAGACCGCCGGGTTCATGACACCGCTGAATGAAGATCCGCTCACGTCTGAGGTAGAGAGCAACTTCCGGTTGATGATTTTGGTCTCGTTGCCGTAGAAGAGAAGTCGTCGCCTCGCTCCACTTGCAGTGGCCGTGACCGGATCGGCGGTAAACGGTTCGGAGGTCGAGGTGCTGTTGACGGTTATGTTCAGCTCGCCTTTGGCGTTAGAGGATAACAAACTGACGACTTGGGTGGCATCAGGGTCATAAACTCCCAGGAAACCGGAAGCTAGAAATGAAACGAAAGACATCTAAGTATAAAAATACTTGTGCTCGGTGGGGGGGGGGCCTTTTGGAAATCTAGAATGGATACTAGTGAAAAATTACCTACTGATTCTTGCATTTAGAACCTAGTTTGTACTCACACCTTGTGTATAACCAAGCACTGATATGTTTATATGGCAGTGGTAATAGGTCAATGCTAATGATTGACTGGACAGAGGCAACAACAATATCAACAAAGAAACCCAACACCTGGGGTTGTTATGTGTTCCCAAAACTTTAGCCAGATCAAATTTCACCAAAATAATTTTTTTATCTTTTCTCAGTCTGATATGCTCTGACAAATTTTAAAACAAATTTCAATATAGGTCCATATTGTCGACTGAATTGTTACAAAACTACACCAGATGTAATATCAGTGTTTTGTACACAGAAGAACCAAAGTATTATCAATAGAGAGGGCACTCAGAACCTTCAAAATTGCTTTAAAATACACAAAATCTAAACATTACATTACACCCTGTCTAGGCCTACCATAAACTACACTTAAATGAGAATCATTGTAATCAGCAAATGGAAGACGTCTCACTAATCTTATCAACTCAAGAGTTAATTTTGTTTTTTTAAGACTTACAGCTCATCTCGGTCATGTGTATGGTTTTCGTCGAGCCGTCTAGGGCATCGCACTGGTCTCCGGTGATGGAGTTCCTGGAGTTGATGACTCTCGACAGACTACCAACAGGGACCTGAACCGTGCCGACGTCGTCAGGATACGTGACTCTCATGTATGGAGGATCATCGCAAACCATCTCGATGCGGTTCCTTTGAGCCAGCCGGCATTCCAGATCGCAGATCTCCTGCAGGTCGTCGACGTTACATTTGCAGAGAGAGAGGGTGGAGTCATAGCCGATGTAGTCATCCGGACTCAAGCATCCCTTTAACAAATTTAAAAGAAAATTTAAATGAACAGAATGGGGGAAAGATTGGCTGGAGAAATAATCAAGATATTTGAAAAGGGCGAAGACATATTTTGGGGTCAAACAGGATATGAACCAGTGACTTTAAGATTTACAAGTCTCGGACCCTCCGAAATAAAACATTAAATTAAAAAATAAAAATTCACTGAGACACTGCAAATTATACCTAGAGTGAAATGCGGGCATGTCAAGGTAATAGGAGGGGGGGTGCAAGTTTGTCAGCAGTTTAGAACTTTGTTTGCAATTTGACTCTATCATTCCAGTTGCTTCTTGTAAACAAAATGGTTCCTTTCGGACGTAAATGAATTTTAATGAATTCAAAATTCCTATGGACTATGGATGGCTTTTAGTGTAGGTTCTGAACTAGTCCTATAGTACAACACCATCACTTTGAAAATTAAAAATAATCTGCTTACAGGTTAGTCAAAAGGTTATTCAAGGTTATTCACCCTCTCTGTTTGTGATTGAAGCCTTTTGAACTATAAGAAGTGAACCAAACTACCTTGGACCAAGAAAAAACCTGTCATTACTGCCAACAAAAATAGGCTCCCAGGGAAAATTTCAACTTTATACCAAAAATCACCAAAGTTTTAAAAGCCATTTTTTTTAATTTACCTCATTTCTACAAAACTCTTCCCATCCAGTTTCTGTCAGACAGTCACCATCCTGGTTTCTGGAGGTTCCTTCTTCGCAGATTTCATAGACGTGCTTCACACAGTCCTGTTCTCTGCCGACAAGCGTCTCGTAACCGTGCTCGCAGAGACACTTCCGATCACTCGGCTGAAACACAAATTGAGGGGAAAATGAGCATTTCAATTTATGATGAACATCATTTTAAGAATCAAAATGGAAATGTTCTGATCAACAAATGCAGTTCAATCCAGCCTCCACAGACTCCTTTCTACTACAAACATCCAGTGAGAGACAGGCCTAACCAATATGACTACTATAAGGTAAGACGTAACTATGGTAACTATAACCATGGTAACCATGACATACACTTTTGCTATGATATGCTTTTAGGCAGAAGATTGAGTTAGGTTGATAGAAAATATTTGAATATTTTATTACAATAGATCTCTTGAAATTCTTTCAACAAAGATAGGTTTTAACATTGCCTGAGACAGTGAGTGATGTCATGTGACAACTCAAACCAACATCAGAGATGTCTCAAAGTGTTGACAGTTACAGTGCTCTATTTGATGTAAGGAGAATGGATGCTAGTGTGTTATCATTACCATACAACTGAGTTGGAACTATTACTATTTGATGTAAGGAGAATGGATGCTAGTGTGTTATCATTACCATACAACTGAGTCGGAAACTATTACTACAGTGTGTCTGCGGTCCTCCAGAACATCTTAAATTTGTGAAAAGGCTCCATGGAAGAAGATACAGAGTGACACATTACACACATACATATAGCTAAACACATACGTAACCATGGTTTCAAACATGATACTATGCATTGTCTTTACACTTCAGTTAGAGGGATGGGAGGTGGGCCTAGGAGAGTGATTCAAGAATAGTTACAGACATGTGAATTTTGTCACTTCAGTTGGAGGGAGAGGAGGTGGTGCCTAGGGGAGTGAGCAAAGCATAGTTACAGACATGAGAACTTTATTTTCTCTGTTGTAAAAGTGGGGAAGGGGGAGCCTAGGGGCAGGGTGAGTAAAGTTCACATAACTCTCTTTTGATGTTTACCTGAAATTCTCTGTTCACACCGATACAGGTACAAGCTGACTGGCCGGTTAATTCCTGATAAGCTTCCGCTCCGCAGTGGTAGCATCCAGCCTGGCCCGTCAGGTGATTAAAGTGGTCGACCGGACAAGAGAGGCAGTCGTCCTCTGATTCGCCAAATTTATATTCCCTGTAAGTACCGGCGGTGCAAGGGGTAGGAATAGAGGAGTTCATCGGGCAGAAGTATCCCGGAGGACACGGGTAGGAATTGGTGGAGTTCACGCCGTTATAGAAAGATGCGTTCTCACTGGGCTGGTCTGTGGTTGCACCCTCTAAACAGACCACACCGGCCTGACAGACAGAACAGTAAGCTCGTTCCGGATGGTCGCCGTAGCTCCCCGACGGACAGATCGAGCAAGTGTCCTCAAACGTGAACCTAAGGGCGCCGTCTCTCTCCGCGTAACCCTCAGGACATTTTCTCGGTTGGATCGCCCCTAGCAACGGAAGGAATGAAAACTTGTTACTAAAGACCAAATGAATGGTTTGAATCCTCGTTCTATCAAGAAATGTTTCTGGTTCTTTCAAAATTTGTTTTCTGTTTTATTTTCCCCCCAGTCATTTTTTGTTTGTTTACTGACTTAACTTCTACATACCTGGACAGGGCATCGATTCATTGCAAAATTCGTCACCGCCGCAGTAGTGTCCTGGAGGGCAGGGTAGAGGGTAGCTGGAGTTCACGGGGCAGTAGTTGCCATTCGGACATGGTTGTTGTGTCATCGACCTGTTACAGTAGTACCCCGGCTGGCAATCTCTTTGTTCCCATGATCCTTCAGGACAGAACTGACCTTCCAGACATTCGATACCATAGTAACTGGCGGTGTCGTTAGGACAGAAGTAACCGGCGGGGCATGTGTAGCAATCGGACTCAGCTGAAAATCAAATGAATAGAGCGTAAAAAAATTAATAATTTATTTTCAAAGCTAATCTGTATTGGTTCAAAGTGTATAATCTTTCACTTTGATAATTTTGTTTGGGAATTCGAGTTCATTTCTTGAAAGAAATTCTAGTCAATATTAACAAATGTAATTTCTTAAAAGAAATTCTTGTCAATGAATGTTTATTTTGTGAATGATTCACATCAAGATACTAAGACATTCACACTGACACTCTATCAAAAGTATTAAATTTTTTACTCCACAGCGTAATATCTCTCTCACAATGAATAACTGACTCTCCTGGTTTCACCAAACATCTGTCAAAACCTTAATCAATACAATATCAAACGATAAACAATATATCATCAATTTAGTTTCCATCTCTCCGATTTATCTAAAGCCTCTGACATCAAAGTGCTGTGGAGCGAAGATGCTGGAATCTTGGCAAAATATTTTATTTTATTTTTCCATATAGAACTGGCCCACTGTTTATCTGGCTTCTACTACTTCATATCAAATACTGCTCTGTGTTTACATCAAGGAAGATTAAACTTAACAAACAACAAAATAAAAGTTCTTACTAAGTGATCACAGACATTACAATCGTGTGAAGCAGAAATCCAAATTAAGGGCTAAAATAACCAACAATGGTTAAAAAATTATGATATTAAAAGAAACTTTGTTTATCCTTCTTTATTTAATTTGTTTTATGCCAATCGCTGTGATTTGATCCTACCTCCTGCTTTTTGAGTATCTCTGTAAGTTCCAGGGGGGCAGGTGATGGGGGCATCGATGGCTTCAGGACAGAAGTGACCGACTGGACAAGGGCTGACCACGTAATCTGTCATAGCTGTAAAACAAAAGAAAGAAGCAAAACTTATACTTCATCTGTGCCGACCATCAACATGAAATAATTTGATCCAGCAGTTATGATATTAATTTCAAATGAAAACAAACATTTTCTCTCATGTCTCAGTATGCATCTAAACAAGATCTCTTTACAAATCGAAACATAACACCCTGTAACTTTTATAAATTTGCCTAGACATGGGCGTTTAACTATAAACAAATAATTTGGTAGCAATGTTTCTTTCATTATTATTTTATTTTATTTTTTATTATTTTTTTTTTACACTTTCATTTACTTTATTTGCAATTTACAGTGCCTGACTGATCAGTCTATAGTACTGAATAGAAATAGTGATCTAAAAGTCTACAAGATACCGTCCAAAGACGTAATCAAACTATATTATCTAAAAAAGAAAGAGATACCAGAGTTAGATAAAGACACAAACAAGAAAACTACAAAACCAACACACAATTTACAGGATTGTTATTGAATAAATTATTTTCTCACCAGGCGTGTTACACCAGTAACCTGCAGGACAGGGCTCGCAGGTACTTCTGTTACTAGCGCCCTCTTCTGCAGAGTAGGTCGTGTTAGGGCAGGCGATAGGATCACTGTTGAACTCGCAGTAGTAACCTGGTGAGATGGATTAATTAAGTAAATGTATTATTGATGAAATTAACAAGGATATGTGGGGGGGTGGGGGAAGAAATGTATTATTATTGATAGTAACAAGGATATGGGGGAATGTATTATTATTGAAAGTAACACGGATAAGGTTAGAGGGGGAGGGGAGGGAGATGTTTACAAGGTTTTGAGAGGATATTCTTGGCTTATGTAAAATTGTTTAGCATGAGGAAAATTGCGTTGCTCTTACGACTCCATGGCAACCACTCTACCCTGCCCCCCCCCCTCCCCTACTATGCAGCCTCAACTCACCAGGGGTACAAGGTACCGGAAGAACATTATCCAGAGTACAGATGTATCCGGCCGGACACGCTTCACACTCGTTCTCACTCTCTGCACCCTCGTAGGCTATCACCAAACCAGGAGAGCAAACCGATACGTTTGTGGCTCCTACAAATAAAAAAGAAAGGAAAATAGAATTTGGAAGACAAATTTCTTGGGAAAAAATATTATTTTTTTGCACAAGTTTCTTATTATTTTAAATTTACTTGTATGAGGGAAACATTTAACACAATCTACCGAACTTTTTATATGGACACTACTGAAAGAAAATCTTCATTTGGCAAATTGTAAAGCTGTCAAAATGACAAAAGATGGCCATGCAGTTATTACAAAATAATTATTGATTCAAATGAAAAGAGACAATGGTCTCATTCAAAATTCTAGAAATGAAAGTTAAACTTTAAAATCTCCATACCTTCTAGACAGTAGTAACCAAAGGGACAGAATCCGCCCATTAGTGGATCAGATCCGTCCGGTACGGGTGTGTTTGATCCACTGTGGCATAGATGTCCGGCTGCACAAGGACCTGCGATCCGACCTCCCAGGCAGTAACTCCCTGAAAACAATCATTTCAGGGGGAAAAAAAGGTTTGCAGAGGTGAGATGTGAAAATAATTTGCTAAGTTACTACATGATTTCATAGAGATCATTTATAATAAATATTTTCAAAACAGAAAAACCTAGGTTCGCTAATATTCTCACCAAGAATATTTTAAGTTTGTTTTTTTCTGGTGGCATTGCAAACAATGGTTAAAAGCATTTCAAAATTATCATCAAGCAGGCACGGTGCCCCTCCCCACCCCCCCCATCTATAAGGGCTAGAAATACTGTCACAATAGCTCATCGAATATGAACCTACTGCATAAAATGGTCACAATACAGCCCACAATATTGTGAACAATTATCTGCTTTTCTAAACAATCTTGACATTGCTTTCAAGAAATATAGATTTCCCAACCTGACAGTTCTTTACAGAAATAATCTAGACAGTTCTATTGGTTCCCTAACTGGTCCAAATCTCCATGACAACAGTATTTTCTTTACCTGTAGGACACTCCTGGCAGCTGTCTGCTTCTGTCAGTCTGGTGACATGATCCTCTGTGTAAGTCCCGTTGGGGCAGGGAGTCGGTTCCCATGATCCCTGGGGACAATACGAGTAAGGGGAACATTCCTCTGGGACGCTGGTGTTGTACAAACAGTAGAATCCGGCTGGGCAGGTGTAACATTCGGACTGACCAGAGCTTGGTTGATAAGACCCTGAGAAAGGTTGAAAAATCAAAACATACAATTATACTTAAAAAGAATGGTGTTCCATGACAAGCATTTGTGAGTACAACAACTCCAATGACTAGTGCAACATTCTGTTACAAAACCTGTAAAATATTTTCTTTTGAGATGTATTCAAGTGATAGTTAACCATATCCGTGACGAAGACTTCTGCCCTAACTAATGTATGCAAATCAGGCCTGGAATAGGTCACCCAGTGGGGACAATTTTATGAACTGTTCATACTGTCAGTATGAGTGCTTTGAAGCATGATATGATAGAACAGTATAGAGTGGTAACAGCATTAGTATCAGATAAAGGTTAGAAACTGTTGTCAGTACGAGTGCTTTGAAGCATGATATGGGAGGACAGTATAGAGTGGTTCTAGTAGTAAATGTTGTTCCAACTGGCTACGTAGGTACAACTCTTATGACAGTGTTGTAACATTTTGCAGGAGTCCTTATTTATTTTGAAATATGAACACATTTTCTTGAGATTTCTAACATCTCTTGATAAAAGCTCTGCCAACAATATAATAGTTTCTTTTTCAGTGTGTTTGCAACACATTATACATTATAAATGCAACCACCTGCTCAAACAATTATTCTCATATAGCTTATATATTGTGGTTTCAAGCTAAGTTGTAAGAATGACCTGCTCGAGTGTCTCCTGTTTAATAATAAAGCTATATGTTTAACTCACCTGGTTCACAGCTATATGGAGAACCAGTCCCATTCAAGCAGTAGAATCCTTCAGGGCATTCATATCCAGTAGGCTCGGGGACAGTGATCTCCGCCCAACCAGGACAGTAGAACCTGGACCAGCATTTCCCAGCTGGTGAATCCTGCCCTGGATCGGCACAGTAGTACCCTGGGGGACATGGCAGACAACTGGACAGTGACGTCCCTCTAGTGGAGGGGTTGATGGTACCGGGTGGACAGGGTTCAGCACTCACCGCACCTTACAGATGAAAAGAAAGTAGGTTAGATGATGAAGATCATAATAATAAAGTTCATTTTCTATAGCGCTTACACCAGCGATAGGTCTCAGAACGCTTTACAGACATCGTATTACCCCTGGTCAATGATAACCAGAGACAATACCTCCAGGCTGCTGCAGTTATATACTACGCCCAATGACATGTATAACCTCACAGGTACCCATTTAACCCCTGGGTGGAGAGAGGCATTTGAGATAAAGCATGTTTGCCCAAGGACACAATGTAAGGAACTAGGCAGGAATCAAACCAGCAATCCTTGGATCACAAGTCTGATGCCTTAGCCAATTGGCCACCAATGGTGGAAAATGCTTGACCCTGTTAAGAGAAGACAAGCTACGCCAAACAGATCCACCCAATCCTTGAGTTCCCTGCTCTACCCTGATTTTACTATTATTGACCTGACCTGGCCATCAGTGGCCTGAAACCATCCAGTTTGATAAAAGAAATTATTCTTAATTTTATCATTAAATTAAAGTAATTCTTTTTATCCTTGGTGAGTACTTCTTATCACCCCTCCTCTTTCCCTTCCTTTTCTTCTCTCCTTCCCTCGGCATGAAGAAGTAACCCCCCCCACCCTCTCCCCCCACACTCCACCCACTCTCCCAACTACTACATCTACAAGGACTAATGTGGGCACTATTTTGTCCTTTCTGTACAATTATCCCCCCACCCCCTCCCAACTATTGCAATTTGAATAAGCATAAGAATTCACACTACTTCTTTGTTACATGCAGCCACAGAAGATGAAACCGAGCACACCACACTTTCCACTCCCCCTCTACAATAATGAACTATTCCAGTGTGATCAAGCACCATCTGCGAACCAGTTTGAATCTTCAGATGGAATTTACCTTCTTCGCAGTAATGGCCGACCGGACAGGGTTCGTTGGTGCCATCCTGAGGGGCGGATGTCTCGGCAGCAGAGATACAGAGGTAGCCGGAGTCGCAGAACCCAGTGGGCCACGTAAGACCTGTCAGTTCGCAGTACATACCGGACAGACAGCTAAGACACTCATTGGAATACTGCAGCCCTGTGAGATTACTGAAAGTACCTGACAGAGATAAAGAGAGCAATTCATGGTATCACATGGCATTGTATAGTAAATTGCAACCATATTCTATTATTGTACTGTATTGCACTGTGTTCTATCAATGTAAACATTATCTAACATTGTACCTACATTCCACTGTATTCTATAACAGTTTGCTGTACTGCATATTATTGCAGTCTACTGCATTCTATTGCATACTACTGAAATCTATTGTATTCTAATGCATACTACTGTACTCTACTGCATTATATTGCATACTACTGAAATATATT
>KN893875.1:1152-11650 GCA_000934455.1 Apostichopus parvimensis | reverse complement strand
TTATGACTAGTTCCATAAACTGTCCATACGTTTATCAAAGTCTGAAAATATCCAGCGATCATATGAAAAATGTTCACGGCTCACAATTGGGTCACACCCCATAGTTTGTTAATTGTTAATTTTCAACTTTACTATTTGGCTCGAACCATTGTAGTATTACACTGGCCAAGTGGACAGTAGTTACCCCCCCCCCCCCAAAAAAAAATAAAGACCTGGAATCAAATCAAATCAACACAACAACAACGAATCAAATTTAATTTGCAACTTACGGCTTGTCCAGATGAAGGATCTATAAAATCAGCCCAGTAGCCAGCACTTGTCAAGACTTTACAAATATCTTCAGCACTTCCTATAAACTAAGAGACAAAAAAATAAAATGTTGCACTTTACTGTTTAGGTCGCCCAAAGAATTGGAAGATGAAAGGTAACGGGAAATTGAAAGTTTTGATGATAGCAATATGTGAGTATAGTCTACCGTGCTCCAAAATGTACTGTCTGTAACGGTCTGTTTTATGATCTTATCGTGTTTTTTTATTTTTGTGTTCGTATTTTACATACTGTCTAATTTTCGTTTATGTGTTTTCTAAACTTTTTATTCCTTTGATTTCTCTGTCTTTTTATTTTTTTATTTTTTTTCGGTTTTGTAAAGTGCCTAGAGGCCTTTTGGTATTTGGCGCTATATTAAGAACTTATTTATGATTATTATATTATGTCAGGGGTTACCAGGACACTCTGATTGTTGCGACATTTTGACAATGGTGAAAAAAATATTGATAAGAGTATCTACTACTGCTATTCTTTTATACTCAACCAGCCTAAAAGATATCGCAATATTTTAGAGTTTTTCTCAAACACAATTGAGACTAAAAGTAAAATATGATTATTTTATTATTATTATTATTTTTTTTTCTGGCAACCAAAATTAATGTAAGTTTTATTTGCTGACATTGTATAAGATGGTGACATGACTGTAGTTGTACTACTTGTGATGCATTTTTGTAAGTAAAGGGTATGTTTCTTTCTTTTCCTATAAAGTTGGTGAGAAAATGTATAGTTTAAATTAATAGAAGCTTAGGTCAAAATATGTGTCTTGCTGGCACTGAAATTATCAATCTTTTGAGTACTACATCCCTTGAAGGAGCTCTCTTAGAAGTCTTATCTTGAACAATACTTGGTGCTAAGTTTAGTTAGACTCCTGCAAACTTTAGTCTTTACACGCAGAGGGGGGGGGAGGGGGGTGCTTTTACAGCTTTAGTTTTAAGCTCAACTTGGTGGTTTCATATATATGCCAACCCAATAAAGATTAAAACAGCTTTTTGAGCCCTTTTCTATAATTTTCTCAACCTCATTGACCCCACAATGCCATAACGACATACATAACTAGCTTATCTATTCGAATCTAACTTCAAATGTCGGAATAAAAGTCCAAAAAATTACAACTCTGAACGTTGTTTGCTCGAAGATATTTTCCGTTAGGATCGCAATACACCAATACACCAATAATATATGAATATTGAAATTATATGAACGACAAATTAATAGGCTCAAGAGGTAGATCGCTGGAAATTTGAGCTGTGCAAGTGACTTTCCACGCTGATTTCCTTTGCGAATTCATTACGTAACACACAGGCTAACGTTCCAGACTAAAAACCTTGAAAGGTGAAGAAGTGGGCAGTGGCCAAAAATGAACGGCAGTCTTACAATAGAGGGCATTTTCAAATGATCTATTTTAAACAACGGCTCATAAAGAAACATGTTAGCTATTCACTGATTGGTCAAATTCAAACTAGTAGATTTGGGGAACTGCATGTGATTAATTTTAAATGAGTAATTTGTCGGAAGACAATCTACTCATTATCTGCAGAAGTCCTTAATTACAATTAATGCTCTTGACAGGGAAAAAACTTTGCTCATATCTTAGTTTTGTGATGAATACATGTTAAAACTTGATGGACATGTGATAAGGGTGGGAAAATGGCGACAAAATACAAAAAGGTGCTTGAAAACGAAATCCGTCCCTTTAGTCTACCAAAATTGCACCAGGAATGCTTTAGTGATATTCACAACCATTCTAAAGCAATACATTAAAAATTGTGGAACGCAAATTTGTTCGGCATTGGACTAAACCGTTTTTCCGAATGATTGTAACGCTTATTAACCTCCGTGATTAATTAAGGGATACCTCTAATTATGCAAGAACATTTACATGTTTCGTCTAAAAAATAAATCGGAACGATCACAACTCGATTTGGTTATACTTTGACAGAACTTACATGACCCAGCAACTCCTCTCTTTCTGTTTCCACATCGGGTGACCAGGCACTCATATCTTCAGCTGTCCGTTGGCATAAAGTCATAACCGTCACAATGTCTCTCTCTTTGAGGTCACAATCGGGAAATAAGTCTTTACAATCTGTTAATAAAGTAAATGTTGTAAACCAAAAAACTTGAAACATCTACTTAACTTCAAATATACAGTAACAACTTCTTGATTACCGTTTGCTTAATATTTGCTGCATAGTCAGATACAGGGATGAGCCTGGGGTAAAAAAAAATCACGGAACTTTGCAAAAATTGCGGTATAGGCTCCAGTTTGCATATGCTACAGTGTGTTAGGATAATAGTTTTTGTCTCGAGGTAGAACAGAAATCACGGATATTCCGCAAATTCGCGGAAAAAAGCTCATGCCTGCAGATAACTTCACAAGTTCAAATTCAAACTTTCATTTTGGGCTGCCTCCAAAGAAGATCCTGCTAGGATTGAAATGTCACAATCGGGAAATAAGTCTTTACAATCTGTACATAAAAAAAAACGTTGTAAACCAAAAAACTTGAAACATCTACTTAAGAAGAAAATATATATAGATTAAACTTAAAATATACAGACTTAGTAATAACTTCTTGAACTACATTTTGCTTATTATTTGCTGCATAGTCAAATAATTTCAAATTCAAGCTTTCATTTTGGACTGCCTCCAACGAAGATCCTGCTGGGATCGAAATGTCACGCTCTCTGATACTTCTTCTATAGGTGGTGGTTTAACTACAAAAGATGTTTTTTTAGTAGATAAGTTTGTTTAGTATATTGGTAAAAAATATTTCATATAACTGTTTCATACATTTCTCTGAAAAGTAGTTAAAAGTATTTCATATAACTGTTTTATACATTTCTAGGCCACATTTCTTTATTCATTCGCATACAAATTTAACATGTACTAACTATTGCTATAACATCCTGGACTTTTATTCTGTGTTGAATTCACCTCTCAATACCCCATGTCCCTTTGTTTCTAGCCTGACCTGTCACCGTGCCCTTTTCACCTTTCCCTTACCCCATCCCAAGCCCCTCTCCCAACCCTTAACCCAAAGCCCTCTCCCAACCCTTATCCCAAACCCCTCTCCCAACCCTTATCCCAAACCCCTCTCCCAACCCTTAACCCAAACCCCTCTCCCAACCCTTATCCCAAACCCCCTCTCCCAACCCTTACCCCAATCCCCTCTCCCAACCCTTCTCCCAATCTCTTTTTAAACACTTTGATACGACCATGCTAAGTAGGAATTTTGACTATTACCTACAAACAATAAAAACCTTTAATCAAAAGAGACACTAACTTCTCAAAAGTAAACTTAACCAAATTGAAAACTCAATTCGGTTTCTTTGCATTTGTAAACTGAAACACATAGTGTTAACTGTGTGAGTTTACTCGAATATATTCATTAGAAAATGGTTTTTACCTTTCCTGAGGTTTGGAGGGCAGTCTTGGGCAATGCATTCCACTACTTCTCTATGCTCTTTTAATTTATTGTATAAATCTTCAATTTCACAGTCTTCTGATATCTATGAGAGAAAGAGTACATTAGGAAAGAAAAGTCACAAAGCCATAAAACCATGCAACATTAATAACATATAATATTTACCATTACATGAAAGTACAATCATGCAAACTTGTGGTGAGAAGTGTTCTTGACATAATGTTGTATTCATGCTCATACCAAGGGATGTTGTACTCAGGGTGTTGTACATATATTGTACTCAAGGTGTTTGTACTCACACACATACCAAGGGGTGTTGTACTCCAGGTGCTGTACTCATATTGTACTCATGGTGTTGTACTCATGCTAATGCCAAGGGGTGTTGTACTCATATTGCACTCAAGGTATCATACTCATACCAAGAGGTGTTGCACTCATATTGTACTCAAGGTATGGTACTCAAGGTGTACTCATAGCAAGGGGTGTTGTACTCATATTGTACTCAAGGTGTTGTACTAACATTCACACCAAGGGGTGTTCTACTCATGGTGTTGCATTCTTACTACAACCATCCACAACGTTCACAACCATTTATTTCCACAGTCAAAACAGGCAAACTAGTTGCCCTGTCCACCTACCTATTAATCATCTCTATCTAGAATACTTTGTATTCATGGGAGTTAAATATTAAAATGTCAAAATTCTCTTGAAATCCCATCCCTGCTTCCCAACCCGCTTTCCGGGTTCTATCTAATACAGCTTGAGGCGCGATCCCTGCTAGCACGGAATGCAAGGTACCCTACTGTGGCATCTGCAAAGAAATTGATAAAGGAATCACCAACAACTAAGGGCTGGATAGCTCAGTTGGTGGAGTAACCCAGAAGTCACAGGTACAAATACCGTTCTAGCCATAACTTTCTTTGCTCCTTTCCATTCATGTGAGGTTATATAATTGACATTTAAATATTACAATAAATATGCAAACATTATGATATTGAGAAGTACAACTCTGTCATTCTTTCACACTAATCAAAATCAAATAAAACTTGTTAGCAAACTGCTTATCCACTAGAGAGCCTGTGTAATAGAATGTGTAAAAGTAAGTTGGCCTGACGTTTCGATCCTAGCAGGATCTTCTTCAGAGGCTAAATGACAAGTACAGTAACAGAAGGGACAAAAACACGCACAGAAAACAGACAGGTTAATGAGCACGGAGAACACAATGAGATTCTTTCACACTGTCAAAAAACATTCCCGTTAGATAATATGAATGTTTTGAATACCGCTTAGTGTGATTCCCGAAGATGAACGAACTCCAAATTGCTCCATTCAAACAAAAGGAGATTTAGCATGCAATCTTGTATAAAATTTGGGTCAAAACTTTGACAAAAACAATTCTGCTTACGTCAGAGACACTATTAAGGAATTGAGTAAAGATGGCTAGATGCCTGTCTTGTGGTAGAGGTTTTGTCAGGAGGTCTGGAAGGGGTTCCGAGGTGGACGCGATAAAAGGATGTGTAGGTGTACCCTGCAGTTGACCGGCCAGGCCAACATTACCGGGCAGAGGGAATCTTGGGTCCTTTGGACCTAGTAAGCCCAGTTTAGGGTCTGGCCATACTGTCATAGACTCTGAGGAAAAAACACACCAAGAGAAAACATATCGTGAGCCATCAAAGATGTCAAGTATTATTCTTTGCAATGTTCAATAACTTTTATGTTTCGATGCTATGAGCATATATCTTAAGTTTCCCCAGAATATCTTCACCTAACTGGTGGGAGTTGGTACTATACACAATAGGACATGTTTGCACTGGTACTCCATACTATTACAGCTATCATATGAATTGATGTTATTAGTTAAAGAAACTTTGAAGGTGGGGATTGGGGAGGGGCATACACAGTCACTAACACTCTTTGACTCTACAAACTGGGATCTGTGGAAAATCATTTCTTGCCTCCATTTTTTCCCTTTTTTTTCTTACAGTTTGGGGGTTTATGAATTTGGTTTCTGATGAAATACTTAAAATGACACTTTTTTGTATATCAAACCTGGTATACCTATCATTTGCATTTGTGTAGCAATTTGCTATGTGATACCAATATGAAGAATCCCTGGACATGACCAGCTGCTCTCGTTTAGTTTCCTTTTACAGATAAAGTTTATATATTTGTTTTCGTCAAGCTGAATCCATCTAGCTCTCTCCTTCTCTACTGTCCTTCAATTCAACTCTGAAGACTCATCTGTTGCTAGAACTCAAAGACTTCTAATTGACTTTTACCTCTTTGTCTTATTATTATCTGTCTGTTACTTACTTTGCCCTTTCTCACTGTTATATCAATGTGCCCTGAGCACCTTCTTGACTGATACCAGGGTATCATCATCATCACCATCATTGCCATCACCATTACCATCCCGCCATCACCATCATCATCACCACCTCCATCACCCTCATCATCATCACCATCACCATCATCATCACCATCATCATCACCATCATCATCACCATCATCATCATCACCACCACCATCATAATCACCACCATATCACCATCAACATCACTATCAATACCATCACCACCACCACCATCACCATCATCATCACCACAACCACAACCACCACCACCACCATCACCACCACCATCACCATCACCACTATCACCATCAACATCACTATCACTACCTTCACCATCACCATCACCACCACTACCATCATCACCATCACCACCATTACCATCACCATCATCACCATCACCACAACCACCACTATCATCATCATTATTCACAACTGCAATGTACACAAATTAAAGCCATATATATTACAGTAGTTCTCACCTGGTAGACTCCCATCAGTGCTATCTGTACACTGTTTTTGGGTACTAGAGTTGTTGAAGGATCGCCTTGCAGCCACCGAGTATCTCAGATTACGTAGTCCAGGCAAAAAGCTGACTACTTTTGCTCGAGCCAACAACTATAAAGAAAAAGGGGGAAAATTTTGACCAAATGTTGCAGACAGCCATTAGAGAAAGAAAGAAATTGGTGGATAAATTTACAACACAGCAACAGTTAAAAAGACAAAATTTAAACGTTTCAGTTAAATGTATACAAAATACACTGGTATTGCTGCACTTACTGAACACTAAAACGCAAGTTGCATTTCTTTTGCAGCCTGCTAAAAAGTAAAAATAAAACTAAGACCAGAAACATCGTTGTTGACAATTTTATGCTTTTAGACAGATCTGCTTCTTGAAACTAAACATGGTAAAGCGCCGGATTATGTTATGTACAGGAATGAATATGAAAACCTGCTGAAACGATGTGGATGACAGGCTTCACTTTTAAAATACAAAAATTACAAAACAAAGAAATTGGTGAAAAAATACAACAGTTCTAGACTAGAGTCCAGTAGATAAAAGCAAAAGAGATATTATTTCTGTCTCTTGGCATTTCTGTCTAATGCCTCCTGGCTCTTCCGCTCTGGCATTCCTCGATTCGCATTGCAGACCTTGACACACTAGTCCAGTATCATGAATTGGCTGCCTACATTCCTGACGATTGTCTAAACACAGTTCTTGATTTGTTTAAACAGTGCCTCATTTCAGCACACTCTCGCCCATATTTTATCGCCCATATTTTTTCACCTTAATTTGTGGGCGTCCCAACAGGTATTGATTTGCTGGCACATTCTCCATATAGGAGATATTTCATGGGTCTTCCATCATCCAAATACACCACAGTACCTCAGACAGAAACAACTGTGGATTCTTTGGAAAACATAGGCTAAGCAATAGGTTTGGACTTAGTGCTGATGGCTGTTGTGAAAGCTACTGCAGTAGGCTTTTCTTCATCTTTCTGTAACACTGGTTTACAATAACATGACACAGCATTCTGCTAGCTACAGATGATCCTATATGATCAATTGATCGTATATATGTATGCAACCAGAAAATGTAACATAGCAAATATCACTGGCCATTTTACAAAGCAAGGAAAGAGTTCTTACCTTTGCCATACGGGAGTAACCTTGCTGCTTCCCTTTGGACTAAAAACAAAAGGTAATAACAACAATTATAAGTATTTTAATGATGATAAAGAAATTATGGATACAAAACGGTTTGTAGAACTTTGATCAATTTGATAAAAGATGGAGAAAACACTTAAGTCCGTAAATTCTATGCAAAGGCAAAATCGATCTTAACTAGTCGACTACAGCATAGGTGAAACAGAAAACTTGGGAATAGAAGCAGTGACGGACGACATCTTGACAACAATGTGCAATACTTTTTATGATCGCTTTGAGTATGACACAATTCTTCTTGTCCATTCTTTTTATTGGCTTTCTGAATTTGGAGTGGAATACATCAGTTTGATCATAAGGTCTAGGCTGATAAAAGTTTCTTGGAGGAGCCTAACATTACATGATATTGCTACATTTAAATTTTTGTGACATGACACATCAGTAAAAAGGATCTTGTCAAGGCCTTGCTTACAATACATTTTGCATCCCAAACTCAGCTTTAATTAAATTCTGCTTCATATTTTTCTTTGTGGTAAGAAAATATTTCTTCCTATTGACTAATAAGTAAGACCACATCATAAAGTCCCATTGTAATCTTAATTCACCTAACGTTACTCCTATTTGCAGTTACACTGACTCAGTAAAAGTAGTGCAGACCTTCCAGTTCCAGTGTAAGCTTATGCAAACCTTAGGCTATATATCCTAACGTAGCACAACCAATCCTAACCTAGTTATGGATACTTGTATTGTTATGCAAGAGCAGAGTGACATTAGGATGAAGTTTACTGCAATTAAGAGCGACATATAACGAAATAAGAACACAAAATTCATATCAGAGGACAATCTGTTTGACATTACAGTACAATCAAACTATAGTGAAACACCTTACATCAAAATTCCTCCCAACTGGATCTGAGTAATTTCGTTGGTCCAGTTTTGCGATAATTTGGTTGATGAGGGAGTAGTAATAAAAGATAACACCTATTGTATTTACAATGCGATTATGCCCAGCAATAGAGGATTACCATGTAAAAAGTTCCTTCATTTCTTTACAACAGAACAGATGTACAATAAATAATGCGTCATATCATTCTTTTAAATGACATTGTTATAATGGTACAGTGGAGGAGCCGAGATGGGGAACTGGGGTACGTGCCACCAGTTTCGTGAAAAGCATCAAGTGTCCGTTTCATAACTAATTAGAAGTGCCCCTTTTTTAATGTGAAAAACCTCTTTTTTATATAATTTGGGCTACAGAACTTATGCAAAGAGGCCACATTTTGTGTTAAGTTTTGAAGTCATTTTGTGGCATACACCTCTGAAATAAAAGTCACATGGCCAGGGCTACTGTCCCTCAAAGTTGGTCTCCGAAAGAATAGATCAGGATGCAGTTAAAGAATGACGACAAAACAATGGAGCCTTAGTTCTGTCTATAACTACATTGTGATGTTAAACTTACATGGCATTTTTTGAACTATTAACAAAGCTTTTTTGCATCTCTTTGCTCCTTTCGTAAAGCTACCTTCCTTGATTTCAGATCCGTTCATGCTAGAACATCATAAAGTAGAACTGCATTTGCCTACAAGTATGCAGTATTGAAGTACGCGTGGAGTGCTTTCAGTAAGAATTTTGGTTGTTCATGTAGTTACTTTTTGGGCAGACAACACACCAGGGAAAAGTTATAGTCATATTTTTACATATAAAGTAAGGGCGCTTGTGGGCGCCGTAACAGGCTCAGAATAAGTTGGCTACAGCAGCTGCTAGCCTCTGAAACTGCAAATGTACAGAGACTATATTAAACGTTTAGTGTCAACGTCCAGTCATGTAGGTATCGTTCACTTGGCCAGTAGTGCCAATATTGCATTGCGCACGCGCACTACAATAATACCTAAACACACTCTGGATCACCCGCGCTGCCACTCACATGTGCACACTCTTGCTGTATAAACAGGATGAATTTTGCTTCTATGATATTTAATTATTACGAGAATACTACAAGATTAATTGCATTTAAGAAATGCTTTGTTGTCACTTATCATGAAACCAACGTACAAGTAATTCAAGTTGGTAATACTCTTGACACTGTACATTTGTTCTCGCCACCATTTAGATTTTACATTTACATTTTTGTCATTTGATTTGCTATAATCCGGTCGTGTCAGGGTCTGCGAATTCGACGGGCAGGGGCTATGGGTTAAAGGCCCCTTCCCCACATTTTTTTTAAAGTCTAAAAATTATCATTGAGAATCCTCAATTTCAATAATAACAGTTATTATAAATTTCAGGTCTAATTTTGCACAAGCAAGCTTGCATTCCTGCATCGTGCATCGGTACCGCCGTCAAACAAATGCCGGAGAAATTTCGGTCTTTACGTTTTAGCACATGTAAGAGAAAGTTTTGTTTATGAAGACGTTCACTGATATTCGAGTTTGCCAATGTCAATGGACAATACTTTAATGAATCTCCGTTTAAGACTCCTATCGGAAGCCTTCTTTATAAACCAAGACTAGAAAGCAACAACCTAACTCCATTTCTTGAAAAATACTCAAGTATAATAGTAAGTTCCAAGTGTCGTTGCTATAAGCTAGTTTATAACGTAATCAGAACAAGGGAGCATTATTTTTATGATTATTATCATCATCATCATCATCATCATCATCATCATCATCATCATCATCATCATCATCATCATCATCATCATCATCATCATCATCATCATCATCATCATCAT
>KN893870.1:2104-17183 GCA_000934455.1 Apostichopus parvimensis | reverse complement strand
TCCTTATACTTTTTTTGTGCTCAGAGGTTTCAAACATTAAAATCTGTGAAAAAGTGGAGATTACGAAGCAATATTATTTAAAAACAAACATCTTCATGTTGCAAATTGTTTACAGCTTCCCAAGACAAACTCAGTCATTCCTCTCAGCTAATTCCTTTCACCCCTCGCTTCGTTAGCTTCGCTAATTCATCGACCCTGACAGGTCAGAGGTCACTATTGATTCGGTCTATATTCTCAATCTATCAGAGGAGACCAACTGGAGAAGAAGATGAAGATGATGAACTGCAGATCTCTGACAGATCTCAAAGACCGTCCCTTCGACAAAAGCATCCAGTTTGTTTCTACTAAACCTTTTTCACGTTCACCTTGGGAATGTCGCCGTTGGGTGTTTTGATTGGTTCCTTTTTCTTCATCTCCAATTTATGGGCTTTCCTATTTGGTGAAACAAAGATATTTCAAAAATGCTGATTAAAGATTCGTTATCGTTAACTGACACTGGGTGTTAATCGATTTTGCACTCGATAGGTATGGTCTTTGTTTTATTGCAAAGTAGATAGGCGTATATTCTGTCAATGAAATGTCAACCAACTTCTACTGAAGATCTGCAACATGGTGCTAAAGGTTGACGATTCTGCACCAACAGATATATATGTGTCATCGCCAGTTCTTATGGAAGCTAACACTTGAAAGGTAATAATTATATTAATTCTGGTAAACTATTACACTTCTCTCATTATTAAAGCCATATCTAACAGAAACTGCTTGAAATGCACCAAGCTGTGTTAGTCTCGTGTGCAGGTGCATTGCATCTATTCACTTCCTGAGGAATACCAGTCGAATACTGGTTTATCTCACTGGGAATACTAGTCGACCTTTGAACTGGTGACAGAAGTGGGATGATGTGTCTCATTATTAACTGTATTGCTTTAACAAGTTTAACACTGTGAAAGAGTTCTTGGAAGTGTTATAGCGAGTTTCTTGAACACAACATGGTGGTAGCAGTGGGATTCCAGGTGGCAGCAGTGGGATCCAGGTGGCAGCAGTGGGGTGTTAATAAGGATAGTCTTGTATTTCATATTGTATGCACAATTGGATCTAGTTGGAGGAGATGCCCAAGCAGCACTATCGATCTATGCGTATAGATATCACAGCGTTAATGTTCCTCATCACACAAGGCTGAAGACTTGATCAAGTTTCAATATGACATCATCAGGCCACATGTTTGTCTTTTGTGGTCTTTTCTTGAAAGGGTAGGGTGAGGGTACTTTATTAATTGAACGTGTTTATTATTTTCTGTATTAATGGAAATGAATTTGCAAATGCTGAATCTTAAAAATAATGAACTTTGCAACCTAACCTAATCATGGCAGTGGTTTTCAGTGTCAACACTGTTAACATGCTACCCTTGCAAATATGAAAAAGAAAACCTAAGAGCGAGTAAATGATTTCAGACTCTAACAACACTATGACATCACAGATTTATAAGTGACAGGTCCTAGGCTTGACTTTGAGCTAGGATATCTGGCCAAACAGCCTTTTCTTGATACTAGCTGTTTGGCCAGCAAATTGGTACATCACAAACATCTCTGTCATATAAGCCAGAGATGATGGTTGGGTCTGTGTCGCCCTTTACATGGGACGGGACTGGTCGGCTGACATTACAACTTGGCGACTAGAGTGGAGGCATGTGTCTCCACCAGCCAGAGTCATTGTCAAATTTTTAGCCATCTTGTCAGAAATATTTTATGAACTGGAATGGCACCGCATTCATCATTTTCAAGATCTTAAAAAAATTGATGCAATAAGAACCGCATTTTTCTGTTAACTTTCAACTTCACAAACTTGACATGCAAAAGGACTGTGATACGAGTGGAAAAGCAAAAAAACAAAGTAGTAAGAATGATTGAGAGAGATATTCATGCAGCAATGGGTGTAACAGTCAGTCAATGGTGGCATCATTGGGATGAAAGAAACATGGTGCATGCTGTGCCGCATAAATTCTTTAAACTTCGAAAGATGGGTCAACCTGAGGTTGCATCTCCGTCTGTAAGACCGTACCTCCCGATTCACACTACAGTTTGATAAAGTGTCACACATAATGAGCAATGTCTCAGTCTTAATACACCACAATGGGTTTACATTCAGTTTGGGCCTCTACTTGAAAAAAACAAATACATATTGCACTCAAATTCCTCAAGTTTGGGGAGGAAACAATTGGGGAAAGGAAGCAATTGGGTAAAAGAAATGGGAGAAACTTGAATACAACAAGTGACTTAAGCTAGAAAAGTTCACAAGAAAGCTTGACGAATATTTGATAATTGATTGACAGCAGGTATTGTTTATCGCTTGAAATTATGAAGTAACTTTGATCGCCGTGCTTTGTCCACGGGAAAATTACACTAACTAATTACACTAACTGGAGATTCGATAACATGAGTCGCTGACTCTTCATAACACTGGGGGGTACACAACCATTGTAATAAACCATCATTACTGAACCTTTGCAGCACTGTTGATAGTTGAATGGGTGTTTTGATGGTACCACTTGAAAGTGTGAGAGGGTGTAAGAGGGGGGTATAAGAAGGTAGCATGCATGGGAAGGGGCAGTGCGAGGAGACAAATACAGAGTACATATTAAAGCTCTTATTTTTGCATTAGTTGGACCATACCATATAGTCGCACATAACTGGGTAACGGGTATACCACCTGCAACTGAGAGGGTTAGGTGGTAATCACAATGTGTGTGCTCCCTTAATTATTAGCAACCCTTGGTTTTGCTCACTTTTGTGACTTTTAACATTTTAATGTTATCTTTTGCTTTGGGCCAAACCATTGAAGTGTAATGGTTATTTCCGGTGTGATTTTAATGGATTCAAAGGTACAGATTCATTGTATTCAAGTTCCTATATACTATAACCCTGTAATGGTCAAGTATTAAAGTTATTACCTGACCATGCAAAGACAATGCAAAATACAGCTTTAGACACAAAGATCTTTGAAGCTAAGAAAAAAGAAGCTAGAAATACAATTTCAGCGAAGCTTGACACCAGTTATAAACATACTTTCTAACTTTGTAGGAACACACATGAATACTCTGTGCAGTTGTGTGGTTACGTTGAGACGAAGAACACTAATTTACAGCACTGCGACGAACACAAAGTGGGAAGCAGGGAGGGAGGGAGGGAAACACGTAAAACGTGATTTACTCTTTTTGCGAAGCCTCGTGAGTTTTACGGAGCTCCTCTAGCTCCTCCTCTGATAACAAGACGGTCGCCGTGATGGAACGCCGCGTGGGCCTTCGTGGCTTGTTCTTGGATTCCATGTTTGGGTTTAGTAAATCTACCTCCAAGCTAGTCTAAAGGTGAAATATGGAATAGTAGTAGCTGAATGTTAAAAACCTACTGATGGAACGAACAATGATATACGTGAGCTAAAAGAGCTATATATACCCACAGTCTGTCTGAGCTGGTCTGATCATGAAATGAAAGCTGCCTGTGTTATTTATATTTTAAACACAGGATTTTTACAGTTTGTGAATGCATGACTACTAACTAGATAAGGTTATGTGTTGCAATGGCAGCACTGCGAATGTAGCAAGCAATTTGAAGAACTATGATTTTTTTTTTGGATTGATTTTTTTTTATGCTCATACTTTTTGGCAAGGGGGTGAGGTTAATCACTCAAATTCAACTGTTAAAAGCAGCTCAAACTATTTCCTTCCTAACGACCAAACTTTGATCATAACAATTGAATTGCTTAGTTTGTCCGAGACTTTCCTTCGACCTCTTCTTGAAGTATTCATTAATCATAGGTTCTAGCCAGCCCATCAGGTCGTAGGACATTTAAACAAGTAAAGCAATAAATGTCCTTTATTTATAATTCTGCACGATAGCAAATTTATGCAGAAAAGGATAATTGTTAGTACTGTCTACAGGGAATGGTTTATCTCTTATTGCATCCCAAACTCCAATGCAAGATGTGCAAATTGCTATACAAGTGCAAATATGTAGACCAGTTTATGCCTACAGATTTGATAAGAAATAAAACTTCAGCGCCTTCAAAGAGTGCTACACAAGATTGGAAAAATAAATTCACAAACATGTTAACTAATGGTACATACACCAACATACGGGTGGTATGACCTGAAAAAGAAAAAGTGTTTTACATGACAGAGGGATGAATGACGGGGCAGGGGCACAAATGTGTGTGTGTGTGGGGGGGGGGGGGGAGGGCGGATAGGAGGGAATCTTCTGATGAAACAAGTTTCAACAGAACAAAACAATATGTTTGGTGGTCCCCAATCATACAAGTTATGCAGTTCTCTACCCTTTCATATCTGGATGGTTCTGATGCTCTCAACTTTTACTCCAAAATTTTCAAGTTAGCACTAAAGAAAATTTCTAACCGACCTACCCTGCAAAAACTAGGTCAAACTATAATGGAGACAAAAAAACACTGACATATCATCTTGTGAGGTGTCAAATCAAATTGGATACAATCGGATAATTATATGTAGGAAAGATAAATAAGGAAATGTCATTTAGGAGAGGAAGAGATATATATTTTATGCATAGAGAGAGAGAGAAAGAGAGAGAGGTGGAGAGAAAATGATCAAAGGACGAAAAAATAAAAACAGAAAGAATATAATCAACTAAAATATGTATAGACTTGACAAAGCTAGGTGGAGGTTTTTCTTGCTGCTCTGTTTAGAATATTAATAAACATACACACACATATATGAATATGTCCATGTATAGGCCTTATGTACACATGCATAATGTGTGTGCTCGTGTGCACGTACATGTGTGTACTCTCCTTCACAGATGACTACATCAACAAACGCTGTCAAACTTGAAACGCAGCGTTCTGGATTTAATTTCTAGACACTCTTAAATATTTCAGTCATGCATATATCTATATGTCCAGGGAAATTTATTTCTATGAACTTAAAAGAATTAATTGATTCCTTCACTTATATATCCATCACAAACAAGAGCAGTTCTTACCCCAAGATCTACAATCGAACATGTCGATAATTCAGTGGTCTGGGTTACTTTAATATCAGTGGGGTGCAAAAGGGAAGCTGAAGTGTAAATTCCCCTCTGACAGATTCAGGTAGGGGGGCATACAGCAGTGGCTAATAAAGGATTTTATGAAAGAGGAGGGAGGTGGGCTCCTGGGAGTCGTTGAAACCAACTTCTATGAGGCAGGGTGTGGGGGTGGGGGAATATTTCCTATTCTAAGGCTGTCAATGTTACTTTTATCATGATTCTAGAGGCTGAACGTGACCCTAAAACCTACTATCATCATTACTCCCTATTGCAAAAATGAGGGTTAAAATGATATTATAATATTCTTATATTCTCTGAATAACTACCATATACACCTCAGTCCCATACAAAATCAGTGAGTTCGTACCCTGGCCATCTTTCCTAAAATACAGATACTAATACGCATACTCATACGCAAACTGATATATGCATACTGATACCCATACGCATACTAATACGCATACTAATATGCACACTAATACGCATACAAATACGCATACTATTATGCATACTATTACGCATACTAATACGCACACTATTACGCATTCTATTACACATACTATTATGCATACTAATTTGCATACTAATATGCATACTAACACCCATACTAATACACATACTATCACTTATAGGTGGATCACTCACTCTTTTCTCCTTATCTCCAAGTGATTTCACAGAGTTGGATCTTTCCAGTTCCTTAGTTGGTCCATCTTGGCCATTTTCGTTCTGATTGGCCTGGAGGGCCTCTCCTGCAGGGGTGAGTTTGCTGCCACCAGTGCTGATCAATACGTGGGCACGGATGGCCGTGCGGAGCTTGGACCTCACCTCTGCTGTCTTCAACGTGACTCCAAAGATGTCCTCGTGGTAACGGGTGTGGTCCTTTGGGAGGAACAAGAGCGTTTGATTAAATGGCGAACTTGTCAAGCTTGCATTAATTCAAAAATGCAAAACTGATGGTTGGATGCATCATGAAATCTTAGTTTATTAAACTACATGATTTTCTAGAAACACAAATTTTGACTGCAAAAGTTTTCAGTCAGTGGCAAATAGAAAAGGATATTACAGTGACCATTATGTGGGGCCATATAAAACCCCATGACACTTTGAGGAACATTTCACTCTGTGAGTTAAAGTTAGTACAAATTTTATCTCAGCAACCCTCAAACATTCACAACGTCATAATTCATGTGAGAAGACCAGGAAGGTAAACGAAGAGAAAAGTGAATGAAAGAACTGGCCAGCAAACAAGAGAGAGATGAAACCATGCAAATATATAAACAAGAATACAATTATACGACGACAACGAAGCACATACAGTCAACAAGCAAGAGAGACGAGTCACAACAAGTGTAAGAAGTAACGAGAACGAAACAAAGAACCAATTAAGAAAAAAACAATCAAGAATGAAAGGCAAGTTAATACAAAAGTCTATCAACCTGAGAGATAAAGTGTAAGAACAAAAAGAAAGAAAGAAAGTAATATGAACACAACCAATAGAGGAAGAAACTTCAAAAGTCTGTAAGTAAGAGAGATAAAACGAAACAAGTGTAAGAGCCAAAATGATAGAAAGAAAGAAATAAGAACACAACCAATAGAGAAACTTCTGTAAGTCTATAAGAGAGATAAAACAAGTGTAAGAGCCAAAAAAAAGCAAAAAAAAAAAGAATTATGAACACAACCAAAGAAGGAAGAAACTTCAATGATATAACAATAGAGATAAAACAAAACAAGTGTAAGAGCTAAAAAGGATAGAAAGAAACAAAGTAAGAAATAAAAACACAATCAAGGAAAGCAGAAAACATAAAAGTAAACAAGCAAGATGGTGAGAGGACTAAATGAGAGATAAAATCAATAGATATAGATACATAGAACAAACAGAAAAATTAGGATAGAATGAATGAAAACTGTACAATTAAATTAAATTAAACCATGTAATAAGCAACTAATCTTCCGTAAGAGAGAAAGGATAAATAGTTTTATCATAGTGAAAGTGGGACAGGACGAGATAAGAAGACAATTGAAACAGAAAACTAAGAGGGAACACTGATAAAAGGAGGAGGAGGAGGAATGAAACTAGTAAAACCAATCAGAAGAGAAGGAACAGAGAAGTACAATAATAAACGCATAATTTAAATAACGCATAAATTAAATAACGCATAAATTACAGAGAGCAGTGAAGAAGTTTATACTCAGAAGCAGATTGAACCAATATAAAAGTAACACTTGAAATAGAGGAAAAATACAAGGACCCAATCAAGAGAACAACCCCACCCCCCAAAAAAAAGAACAAAAGAATATAAAATACAAACAAGCAAACAAGAGAGAGAAACCATCAGGTATGCAATCAAAAAGAGATAAAATCGCAAAGAGTCTACGACCGACTAGTATAGAAATACCGAAGTACAACGTCAAGCGACAAGAAAAACGGAGTCTTTCAACAAAAATAAACAAAAATAGCAAAAGAGAAATAACCAAAATATGAACTCACATCCAAAAGAGAATTATCAGACCAAAACACAATTAAACAGGGAACGAACCAAAGTTAAGATTGCAAAATCGTCAAGAAAGAAATGATACTAAATAGAAGAGTGATCAAACTAGAATACGTCTTCCACTTAAAAGAAATGACCGTGTGATGTAAAGAATGCAATCAAGATGTACAGGAATCAAAGACAACAGAATCAAAGAGCACAACATCAGAGAGAGGATATTAAAGCAGCACATCATCAAATAAGAGAGAAACTACTAGACTAACGTAACCGCTACCAATACCGCTGCCACTACCGAGACCGCTACCACTGAATTCAGAAATCACCATAGAGAGAGATAAGACACTACGTTCATAGAGCTGTTTATCGCAGAACAAATATCTGCATTCAAGAGAGAAAACAATCTATTCCAATGTGTTTACACAAACAATTCTTTTCAAGTGTATAAAGAACGGGCAGCCCACTTTTTCAAGAAGCATTGCAAGAAACAGAATAACTCCCTCTGCACTGACGACTGTGAGATTCGAAGAAATACAAAATAGAAATCACCGTATCGACGAGCAATGCCGAGAAGGAGCCACTATATTTCAGCAGACGCCAAAAACCCGAGACCAGTTTGAACGAGCATCTCCTGATAAAAGCACATTTCAGAAACACCACAATTTTGCAAAGGTTCTCGAAATGAAAAACAGATTGCTGCATCCAGCCTTCGCTTTTTCACAAGTGCTCTTAACACTACAAGGCTGAAGACCATGAACAAGTCTGCTCCGATTTCTCCTTCTCTCGACTTTTCATTCGGAATCCCTGACCCACATCTGACAGAAAGCGAGACCATGAGCATACGACCGCCTTCTCAAATACCGAGACACGAAGACATCTCATTCGGAAACAAATATAAAGTCGTACAACTCTGATACGAAATGAGAGCACTTTACAAGCCACTGCAGAGAGATCAGAGAGAGTCAGTGTACGTTTTCCAATTCGAAAACTAGCTAGGGACCGACATATCCACGGGACAGAGATTTCACTCATCACCAGCGCATGACAATATTGATAAATGTGTTCTTATTAGGTTAAAGCATTGTCTGTGGGATGATGGATTCTCAACAGCTGGGAACCTGATACAACGTTGTCTTTACTTTCCTTAACCGGTTGCTTGCTCTAGCAAGGGCCAAAAGAAAAAGAGAAAAGAAATAAAGAAAAGAAAAGAAAAAAGGAAAAGAAAAGTGGATTAGATTGATATAAATAACTGGTCTTACCCTCAATTTGCTGACGTATTCTTTAGCTTGATCTAAACTCATTTTGCCTTGGTCGCTGATGATCTCCTCCAGGGCCTTCTGGACGTCCCCCGCCATGGAGACGTCCCCGCAGACGAAGAAATGTCCGTTGTCCTGATCCAGCGTCCTGAAGACTTCAGGAGCCTGGTCTTTCAGGACGTGTTGGACATATTTCTGCGGAGGACAGAGGGATAAATGATTTTCATGTATGTAGCAGCAAATCTTGATGGACAAATGTAACATGTAAGAAGTTCCGTCCATGAATAACACACATGTGTGTCCATCTTTGCATGCCACATCATTAGCATGTCCCCCCCACCCCCCCTGACTCCAGCTCACAAAATTGACAGTGATGTTTAGAGAGTGTGAATGGATGATGTCGGAGAACAGCTGGAGAGAAAAGAGCTGCCACTCTCATTTGCAAATCATCACAGTTTACCCTTGGAGGCCATCTGAGCTTTGATATCCATCCGTATTGATGCAAAGTTATATAGATGCCTCCTAACAGCACATACTCATTAGACTTTAGGGAATTTTTGCGAAAAAGTATGAAATCTTTTTGTGAGGGTCACATTAGGTTATAGACTGCTGATGGTACTTCAAGTGACCATCCTATCTCGGGCCATATACTATGGTGGAGATGAATCTAATATTTGAGGCAGGAATAATTGCTGTATTTTTCCTGAGGTACTATTTACAAACTACTGAAGCATAGAGGGTGGGGGCAGGGGTGGGGCGGGGTGGGTATAATGTGGTAAAAATCGCCATATCTTGACCTATGTCTAAAATGTCAATCATAACCACCGTACATAAATGGTGATCTTGAAAGACCCCCCTTCCACTCCCCCCACCCCCCCGAGCAAATCTAATAGCAAAGTTAATAAAGGATGCTAATTACAGTTACCAAGGTCAGCCACTGAGCGGCACAGAGCTATACTGACAAGTTACTTGACTGAAACAATTGAATTTAAAACCACAGACTGTACTACAACGCAACGCTGATACCTCAGGTCTGGAAGCAATTGATACATTCCTCTCACCAGTAAAAGCAAAGATAAATAAAGATATGCCGGGACTGAGTCGGTTCGTAGCTTATGGCCCGGACCGAGTCAGTTCGTACCAGCCGTGCCAAAATCGTGACCCACCTTTGGCTGTTCGGGCTCTCTGGAGTAAGCAATGTGCACTTCCCTCAGAGCGCCATCCGTGATGGCCTTCTGTTTCTCCTCGGCGTAGATGTTATCTAAGTTGGGATGCCTGCACCCGAAGAACATGGAGATGTCTCCCAGGACCTTCTCTCCTTTCTCGTTGACGGCGCTGGTGAACTGCAGGTCGATCTGCCGCTGTTGCCAGAAGGACCTGAAGGGAGCGATTCCCGTTCCAGGACCCACCAGGATGCACGGCAGGTTCCTCTTCTCTGGGAGGCGGAACAGGGGTGCTCTGGATTTGGTAGGGATGGGGGAGAGAGAAATGAATGATACAGCATCAACGATACCAAGATGGGAGGCCGAGTGGAAGGATGAAGGGAATTTATGGTGCTCTATTCACAATGTCAAATTGCAATAAGTTGTGAAACAGTTTTGATAAAAGGGGGAGGGACTATTTTGGTCAAAAGAGGGGGGACTATTTTGGTCAAAAGGGGGTGGGAGACGAGGGGAAATATTAAGCTCTATTAATAATTCAAATGACAGAATATGTTGAACAATCTCAGCTATGGCTGCAAGACATTGTTTGTAAAATGTATTAAACTGTAACATATATATTTCATGCACCCCTTGTGCCCCTCCCTCACACTCCCCCCCCCCCCAATCCTTCAATGTCCATGATAAATATAAGCTATGATTAAAAGATAAGGATAGTATAACATATTAAACTGTAACATTTATTTGGTGCCCCCCATGTGCCCCTCCCTCACACCCCCCCCCCCCTCAATCTTCCAATGTCCATTGTTAAATCTAAGCTATGACAAAAAGATAAGGATAGTATAACATATTAAACAGTGACATTTAAGTGCAACAAAAATTAAGAACAACTTGGACTTGGAACTCTGGCATAATTCACTTAAAGTGGTCGTGAAAGGAGGAATTTGGAGAGGAAACTTGGGAAAAATTTTACCCAATAATTATTTGTCACAGTATTAGGTTTTTGTTTATACCTTTCCAATCTTAAGTTGTAGTTTTAAATGAGAGAATTATGCGAGAAAGAAACTAGAAATAATTATTTTTAACTTTTATTAAGTAAACTTCTGTTTAAAGTCCTTACTGTCTGATGAAAGCTGGGATAACCTCTCCTGTCTTCAGTCGATCCAACCAGGAAGAGCAGACACCGTTGTGTAGGGGGCCTTGACCACCTGTGAATACCAACGCAATACACAAAATTGGAATTCTGACTCTCAAAGTCCAACATGCAACATTAATGTTAAATCAAAGCATAATAGGTTAACATGTTCAAACAAAAGTAAAAGGAAACAGCTTAAAACAGCGAAAAGAAACAGCCAAAAAAAAACAGAAAAAAAATGAACCAGCTGTTCCTTTTAGGGGTCATCAAGATTTATTGTATCCTTTGTGAGAATCAGATGGATTATTGGAGAACACTGCCGGACACCTGATTTAGCTATAGTTGCTTTCCCTTATTCAACAGCAATTATCAAAGGGTTGTGGGATGTGGCACAGCTGTACAAATATCTAATGAACATCCACAAGCAAGGTCTACCTGACAATCTCCAACAAGGATCAAAAGACGGTCCGCTTTGGTCAGACGTCTACAAGTTTGTAGTCGCCAATGTCATAACACACCGAGACACACTCCACCCCTCCCCCTCCTCCCCCATCCCCACCCCTAATCCCAACTAACCTCATTTCCACATCTAGGATTGATTTGGAACGTCACAGCATTTAGGAAAGTATTTTGGACACCTGATTTAACTATAGTTGCTTTCCCTTATTCAACAGCAATAAACAAAGGGGTGTGGTGGCAGAGCTGTACAATATCTAATTAACATCCACAAGAAAGGTCTATACCTGACAATACCCAACATGGATCAAGGACCCTCCAATGTGGTCAGACGTCTACAAGTGTGTAGTCGCCAATGTCAAAACACACCGAGACACACTCCACCCCCCCTTCCCTCCCCCCCAATCCAATCTAACCTCATTTCCACATCTAGGATATTGATTTCGAAAGTAACAGCATTTAGGAACAGTATTTCACTTAAATTTCACGCTGATCAGCATTTTCAGGCTCCCAAATTCCTTCTTTTTTTTGTACCATGCATCCGACGATGTAAACGTAAATTCTTTCAATTCTCTCAAACAAGGACCGACACAGACAATTACACACAAAACACAGAACAAAACCACTCGGCATCATACCGACCTTTAGTCCGCCAACAGACCACCGCCACGGTGGCGTGAATCTCCCCGGGGTACATCCTCGGGCTGGAGCTGATGGAGTAGTAACGTGGCTTGAGCAGGGGAGCCTCCTGCAGCAGGAACTCGATCGACAGATTGATCGAGGGAAACTCGTTCAAGACCTCTATCAGGTTCGGGCTGTTCTCGTACTTCCAGTCTTCGTAAGCACTGCTACCCTGTGATCGGAGAGACGAAACAAGAACCCCACCGTGTTTAGCAAATGGACTGCAATGGAAAGACTTCCAAAACGATGGATTAGACGAAATAATTGTGCAGGTAGCGGGGAAAAGGTGGACGGGGATTTGAAGAAAAGAAAAGATATTCTTCTGGCATGTAGAAACAAAGACATGCAGTGAATTAGAAAAACTAAATCATAAAAAAAAACTTATATTAATAATCCTCATACAGCCTCATAACTTTGTCTCTGAAACGATTTTAGGCTACAAAAATGAGCACATTTCTGTAAACAATTCCCTGTATTACCCAGAGACAAAATATTAAACAAATCGTCCAAGGGATCTGGCAGCAGAAGCGAAAAAAAACAAAACGTGTTGCCGTCAAAGCATTACAATAAGTTATTGAGATAATAAAATATCATACTAAAAATGCAAATTTTGGGATTTACACATTTGATTTGATTTTAATGATCAATTGACCCTAAATTTCATGAGCATAAATGAGGTTCTAACCATGGAGAAAAACAGCAAGCCTGAAAATTGTAACAAGAAAGACAAATCAGAAAGTTTAGCGTTTTTTAACTTAAACAAGATGACTTTAGGCACGAAATGCATTGTGATATGTTGTAGACCATTAGAACACATTGCTTGACATTCCAGTTTGGATCTCTACTTAATACAATTTGAGAAATGACAATTCAACAAGTGGAGGTCATCAGCTAAAGTGACTGGACTATTAAGTCTAACACACAGACCATAAGGTCAGTTCCTCACATGCCAAGAGAAAAGTCAAAGACTTTAAAATTATGGCGGCCTCAAATGACATGTTTATGATTACCATTACAAATTTGTCAAGGATAAATAGTGCTGAATGTCATCAAAGGGTGCTCTGTAGTTTTACAAACGTTAAAAGAACATGTCTGGGTTGAGTAATTAGAATTTATAAACAATCAATTAACATTAACATTTAGGCCTGCACTGAGGAGCCAACGTCACCATTACCATCACCACCATCACCACCACCACCACCACTTCTTTTCTCTTGAACTGTAACATGCCAGAAAATCAGGGTACTCCAAAACCATTTAATACTGTTAATATATGTTGTAATAATTACGAAGAAAGAAACGAAATTGCCATTTACTTTTCCGATCAGTGCCAGCTTCTCTTGTTCCTTCGTGTCTGTGGCCTGTAGACTGAGTAGGCGCAGGAAGTCCGGTGAGGGGGGCGTGGTGATGTCCACGTAATACTCCAAGGCTTGCCTCATGCTACAAGGAGGAAGTCTCTCTGTGGGGTTCCAGGCTTTGACCACACCTGTAAAGAGTTGGGGGGGGGGAAAAAATTGTTTCAAGTATGACAACGGTCAAACTGCACCCTGGAGAGGAGAGTATAGTTAATGGATGCTAAACGGTAAATATAATGCACAAAACAATAAAAACAGCGATTGATCGACCTATGGACTTAACTCAGTGGCATGACGTCCGGTCCGCTGAGCTATCTTGGCAAGTTGCTAATTAAAAAAACTTAAGGAATTAATTACCAATTAATAACACAAAATGCCTAACTTTTTTTTTGTTCTTCTTACCTAACGGTGTCGATCTCTGTTGAAGCACCTGTACTACCACCACTTCATCCGGTGTCCGTTCGTTCTTAACCCTGGACAGGATGGCATCCACCAGGACCTTCTCGTTCGCAGGGCAGATGGCGACGTGATCGCCGGGTTCGAACAGCAGTTCTGAAGCACCCTGGGTATCCATCGTGACTTGTATAGTCGAGCGACTGATTCAAAAATGGAGAAAAAAAAAAACGGTACAGACTCTTGTTTGGTGTTTTTAGCAATAGCTCGACGGATGTTCCTTTCCATATACTCCATACCCCGGATCTAGAAGAATTTGGTCCGGAATTTGAGATATAAAGTAAATAACCCCTTCAAATCTGTCTCTGATACAAGAAATTTGACCACTTTGTACTCATGCACCATCTAAAGAGTATTCGTAAGATTTAAGATTGACAGTACTTACAGTATGTCTGCAAACGGTGGCAGATAAATGTATATTAGAAATTATTCAGGTAGCCTAAGTAGTAACTGCAAGAATAAAAATCTGCAGTTTTATTTCACTCCATCGGCAAAAGCTGACACATTGGTTTGTAGTAAAACTATTCATGTACATACTAACTGCAAGAATAAAATCTATAGTTATATGTCACTCGATCTGCAAAAGCTGATGGATTGGTTTGTAGTACAAGTATATCAGGTATCTACTAACTGTCTTATGTCTTATATATATTCAGACAACTGATAGTTGATAGTTTATTTGTCGGAACAAGGGCACAAAGTTCGAGTCGTACAAGTTTGTTGAACATGAATGGTTCTTCCTGTCTGCAAGAGGTGGTAACTTAGTATTGATATAAATTAATCGCCTCATCCAATCTGAAAGCTATAAGCAGTTTGTCTGCAAAAGGTTTTCCTAACGTTAGTCAGTTCAAATCAAGTCCGTCTGACAGGAAATTTACAGACCTTAATTATGTCTGCAAATCACGTCAAACATTAGTATGTATTAACATTGATTAGTTCGTATGAAAACAAGTCTGTCTTACGTGGATTCGTCTGACAGGAAATTTACAGACCTTAATTATGTCTGCAAATCACGTCAAACATTAGTATGTATTAACGTTGAT
>KN893869.1:40251-50273 GCA_000934455.1 Apostichopus parvimensis | reverse complement strand
TTTCACCTTTCGGCTAGGATGTCCATATTCCCGAAAGATTCCATATTTGTCTAGTCATTCTGTTATTTTCCATGGTTTGTTTAAGAGCAAAAATATTAGCCATAATCTTCATCCCAGGGCGTCGAGACTAGACAAGCCTTCAGAAGTTTATATTTCACAAAGCTTGACTACTTTTATACGAATTATACAGATTTAATTTTTCACTCTGTTTTTACTAAAAAGGAACATTTCCAAAGATATTACTTTAGTTTCCTTCTTTTTAGCCTTTTTCCATTTCTGTAGCTGCTCATCAGGAAATTATTAGGATATGATTCTTTTACTTGAAGGGCTCACAAACAGTACCTCAATATCAAAGCATACCCTTGGAGAATTCATGTTTATCTTCTGACCTTGGCCAAGAGAATGGCTAAGAACAATATGACTCATGTTTATTTTAGACAGGAACAAGACTAAGAATCTGACACAACATATGAAACAAAATTGAAAATATCAAACATAGTCCAAACCAAACGATTTGAAACCAAAGTATACAAATTTCAATTTCTTCGAAAGGACACATTCATTCGGTTTACTGCTTTCACTCTTTTTTTTTATTTATATATTTATTTAAAGTACTCAAAATCCTGAAAATTCATTTCCAACAGGAATCTTCAATTTTTGATTGATATACACAGAGAAGGTGATCAATCATATAGCTGGATAAGTACTGGACGGTTATTGATTTATCTATTTCTTTGCGTTTATCAGATGGAAAAGAAATGATCGAACTAGGAATGGCATAAAAAGAAAAAAAAATTGTGGATTAAACCTATAGATGTACTTATTTACTATCTGTTGCTGGTTTCAAGCTCTGTAAGGACTTGTTTCGCTCTTTCTGACATATTTCCCTTTGGTGAAAACTTAACAGAAATTCCCATATTATCCTGCCAATATAAGTTAAATGCACTGACTGACCATAAATTTATGCCCTGGGCAACAAGTAATTTAGTATTTACCTGTGTCTTAATATTGTACACAGTGGGTATTCAAGTTTGATCATCATAGAATATGCCTGCAGTAATTAAATATGCTATGAACAAGAGTGCTACACATCTTAGCAGTTAGGTTATAATTTGCCTATTTTTCCATTGCCATTGTTGTCTAAGACCAAAACACATCCTTCTTCATCGAGATAATGTCAATGAGCAAGTGATTAAATACTGAACTTGTTTTTTTCTTGGTTCCGAACATTTCTTCACCCAAGCTACTATTTTCAGATCTAGAATTAATCGCCACGTGCAAGAACTTCAAAATTGATGACCTTTATCCTATTAGTTGAACTGAGACTTATCGTACTAAATGCACTAGTTATGTGGAGGGAACTTTTATTTCAAATTTTAGAACATAGAATGTTCCAAAATCAACACAAAACTGCTTCTATTGACAAATACTGATAAATCACATGACTGCGACCCTCAAGATCTCTCTTCTCTTGATTTTCGCACTGATTTTACAACTCATTCAAAAACCAATCAAAGGGTTACTTGGGGTTAAGTCAAATGAGGGATTATGCACCTCAATCTGTCTGTGACATCACATCCTCTATGAAAAGTTAATATGCCCAGAAGGTAAAGTAACACCACATTCAGGAAGGACAAAAAAAATAAGCTGGGGAAAACAAGAAAAAAGAGGAAAAAAAAGGGGGCTTTTGCTGAGGGTGCAGTGAACACAACTTGTCAAAGGTTTCTATAAATTGGTCATATTTCCGACTTGACCCCAAAACTAAATTGGTCATATTTCCGACTTGACCCCAAAACTTGCTCCATCCACAAGTCTGTATATATACAGTATGTGTTTATTATAAAAGGTGTCTTGAGTGGAATCAAAACTATTGTGAACCTGAAACCTTACAACATCAAAGGAAACCTTTGAAGTCTGAGGTCAAGTTTTTAGAAAAGAAATACAAGAATGTTGGTTCAAGGAGGCAGGGAGAGGATTGAATGGGATTAGTGAAAGCTAAAGGAACCTTCTTAATAGTAGGAGATGTTGAAAAGAAAAAGAAAAGAAAAAACTACAATGAACATTGAGGTCAAAATAAACAGGCCAGCAAAACGAAACATCAACATGGTCTGGTAATGCTTATTAAAACTAGGTTATAAAATGCAGACAGTCTATTTAATGGAAATAATTACTGTAACTGACCATTTTACGGGTTTAATTGTTTGTTTGTTTTTCTTTCCTTCTAGGAAGCATTACCTGTTTGCAACAGTTGAGATACTGTATAGCCCTTTATACTGTATATTTTGCTACAGTGACTGTACTACTATTGTAGAGATCTGACTCATTCTGACTCGTTTTCAAACTGATTTAACATTTAAAGATGACGCATAACAAATTTTATGGAAAATGTTTGTAAAATATCAAATTAGTAACAGAGAAACATCCTTTGAAAAAAAGCTAACAATGCAATTTTTTTTGTTCTTGCCAGTGCAAGATTCAGCCAAAAATAAATTGAAAACTTGTCCTTCAGACCTTTGTTTGAAAAGTTGTGACATAGCTGTAATAACAACAAAATTATGCTAACATAGTTCATTCTATGTAAACAGTTGAGATGTGTTTGCTTTTTGCTCTCCCTGGGGGGTAAAAACCACACATTTTACCTTCCAGCATATGCAAGCATTGTGGTGGTATTAGCTGGCATTCTACCTTACATGGAAAGTGTAACAAAACATTTTACAGTAATTTGAACTAATTTCTAAAAATAGCTTTTAGAATTTTAAATGCACAGCTACGAAATGTTGTCACGAGAAGATTCATTCCCTTTGTCAATATTAATCCAGATTCGACTATTTTCATAATAATTTTTAAAGTACCCTAAAGCAGATTTCTCATAGAATTAGTAGCTGCTATGTACAGTAACTTTATTTAGCTGTGGATTAATGCACTATGATTGATCACAAATTCTGATCCCCGACTAAAACTATGAAAGCAATTATCTCTATCTGCTGTCTATCTAGATAGATATCTGCAATGATCTGGTCGCTGAGAGCGGCCATGTGACACACAGGTTACCAAGGGCTCCTTCGGACATGGTTATATGTAATTATGAGGGCAGCTGCTTTGAGGAGACAGCGTAGTGAGGAGTGAACAATAAGATATCTTCTTTTCAATAATGGGACATTTCTTGGCCTTCATATTTTTGACATTTTGGATGTAAGTCAGTTGATGATCCTTTCCCTCATTCCTTCATGCAATATGTCCTCCATTTCTGACACTTTGATGTTAATTTTCTTAATTAACAACAGAACAGGGAGTCAATCCCTTGTTGTAATCTCCTGAATATACCCACAGGCTAACACATTCATGTGGTAGCTGCAGGCATACAGTATGTTTACCAAGGGCAGTTAGTACGTTAATTAAGATCTTAATCATGGACTAAACAACCGTCTCAAAAATCCAATGTCGTCGTGGTTACAGTGTCAGTATATACTGCTGGATGGAATAGTAATCAGTATATACTGCTGGATGGAATAGTAACCATGGTTACCAGTGCCATATGCATTCTATGTAAAATTATCATTCCTTGTCCCTGTTATTGAGAAATTTTATGCAATAATTCATAGACACTGGTTGCACTTCCTAATAGCCAAAACTGTATACAAGCCTGGTGTACTGTAAGTCTCACCTGCGTACCGTGCATATGGTTTGCATGAATTAAACAACTTATTGCATATGAACATTGAACACATTTTCTTATTCCAACTGTCCCCAAAAATATTGCAATTAATTAGCTCCTGGTAATTGGTGAAAATAACAAAAGGTTTCATTTCACTCACATATATCGGTAATTCTAATTGAGTAGGCTACTTTAAAACTGCTGTTTGCACATGCTCAAACATTGCAACGATTTCTTTTGCATTATTAAAAAATAATAAAAATGTTTTGCAAATGTCAATATAAAATGTTACTTAACAATAACATGTTGAATTCATGTTCTGTATGTGCAGGGTGGGAAAACTTGGGTTGCAAAAGACTTTAACTGTCACTTTAAATGTAAGTGAACATGCTTGGTATACATACAGAACAATTTTCTGACAAAGGTTATCAACCTAAATTGCACATTTCTCAAAATATCATAGCTTAGCCCTTGATTGACCTCACCCACCCACCGGCCTTCTTGATCAATATTCACGACTCAAATAAGGATATAAACTTCCAATAAGCAAGTAAACTATTAGATTCCCTTCAATTTAAAAAAAATGTTTGCTGCACAGATGCCTTCCCGTCCCAACATCGGCGAATACTCCGGCATGAACGAAACTTTTCTTTTTCTTCTTCCACTCATTTACATCTCACATACTGTAACTTAGATCAAATGGCCACTGGCTGTTACTAGTACCGACACAAGGGGGAGGTGAAGTCAGTCCGAATAACTTGTAGAGTAAAGATGATATGATTTCCTTCCTTCCATCTCCTACCATTACATCTTATTAGCCTAGATCTTCCCACTATCAGAATCCTGAGAAATAACACTTGCCAACTTCCTCTCTCCCTCTCTCTCCCTCCCGTCTCTCTCTCTCAGGACATCTCTCGGTTGGAGACATGTTTTGTCTAGAATCTGATAAACAAATATTGCTCTCGGCCCTGCACTGTCAATTAAACTTTGAATGTTATCCATATCGAATGTCTTTTCTGCAATCTGTCTGCTTTTGTATATTGCTATATTCTACCACCACGTGTACACATACAAGTTCATGCCCAACGGGTTGACTTAAACAAGGGAAAAAACATCGGGGGTTGAATAATACTCGAAAACATTCAATCCCCTTTTAAAAAGTGAAAAACAGACATCATTTTGGTGGATGAGCACTCGAAAAAACCAAGGTTGCAAAGACTAGTTGCCTCCTCTTTATATGTTCTAGATTATGTTTCACCCCACAGGGAGGGTTAATTGGCACATGTGTTTTACATAATCTAACTTCTCTTCAAAATATATGGGAAAAATCAGAGGAATATCTATTGAGTTTTGTGTGAACAGTAGAAAGAAACCCTTCAAAATCCCTTGTAAACTTCTGAGAAAACAAGCCCAAACATTTTAGTACCAAATTCAAATTTTGGGCATGTGAACCCCCCCCCCCCCCAAGCATACCCTTTTATTTTACTTTCCCAAAATGAACAAGTAAATCATTTAAAAATTTAACAAATTTCACTGAAGACACCCCTGGGGAAGATAAACATTTCTTTCTTCCAGTAAGTGATACAGCTAAGAGGACTAGAAGGAAACAATTGATATATCTTAACTAAACATAATTTCCATCAAATAGGCACTTGGTTCATGTTCATGTTATTTCCCTACAGCTATCAACACTTGAGTGCTTTTCAGCTCTTCAGTCGGATTTTTAAACATAACTTCAGTAAAAAATACTCTGAAACTACGGAGGAAAGCCTTTAATACTTTTGATTGATTGCTTACATGTTAGGGTGAGGACTCTCATCGGAATTAAGCGATGTGCCACCATTCCGCTTACCTAGCTCTGTGCTGCAAATTAAGGGGCGAATGGTCAATGCCCCAAATCATACCTCTCATTACTACCGAAAAAAACATGGTTCAATAAAGTCACCGATGATGGTCGTAGGTCGCGCTTTGAAGTCGGCAATTAATGTCCATATCCTTTCATGTTGAGACGCGTGCCGTGGTATGCTAATGGACTTTTATTATCTATTAAAAAGTGGTATGTACAAATGAATGCCAAAACATATGGAGGTTAACAGGGTTAGATTTGGTGGGGACGTTCATCACGGTCGTTTGTAAATGTCAGGGAAACACCTGAAGTGCTTCCAAATTAATCAAATCAACAAACTAGCGCCACATTGCGGCTAATGCTTTCAATCACTTGCCTAATGTCATTAAAATATTAGGACAAGTTCAGGACCTTTTAACAAGCTACTTAGAATAGCAACACGGATGGAGAAGAAAGAGAGAATTGACGTACGTATACTCGCTCAGATCAAAGACATCCTCATCATCAACGTCATCTCTCCCTCCATCCTTAAGGGTATGAGAAGCAAAAATAGAACAGAATGGTGGTGATTTAATAGAAACTGCAATATTGACAGACCACTGTTCAAGCCGGTTCTTTTACCTTCCCATACAAACAATTTATTGTTCCACAACTGTCTGTCGGATTTTGGATAAAGAATTGTGTCGGACGTTTTAACTTTGATCTGGGCTTAACTTTCATAATTAATAAAAACTTGAGGTTTCAAAGTGACTGATTCAAGAGAAGAGTGTTCGAATTTGAGCAACAGCTCGACAACTTCATCCTTACATTCTGAAATGTCAGCTCATATGGAAATTTCGGATACTTTTATTATGATACAAAACTTCCATAACAACGATGAAAATCATTAGCTTGACTAGTCAAAATTTATAACAAATAGTAATAGAGAAAAAGTTGAAATGTCTACTTGTTAAATAATACTGTAAATTATTATTATTATTTTTTTTGTGTTTTTTTACATATATCCATCTATTATAAAGGAAGACTAGAAGGCTTTGGTAAAATTGCAATAGATTGTAACCAAAGTCAAATGGCAATAAAATGCCATCTGACACTCCTGGGGCTGAAATTATACCATGACCAGCAATTAATTGAACTTGGTAATATTTTATCTAGGTCTTGGTGTCCTCCAAAAAACCTGATACTTAAAAAAAGTTAACAAACTTTGCAGCTTCTTTTGATATACTTCATCGTCAACAGATAAAAACTACAAGGCCCCAATCTGCTCATTTTATTAATATTTAAGTATTTTATTAGTACTTATCTATTTCAGGTATCACATGATAATTTAATACAAATAATGCAAGTTTAGACTCTTCATTAATTTCCCTCTGGTTTCCCATTTTTTATAGTTGCCATTAATCCGCACACTATTCACTGTGACTTGTTCTTCCATTCAAAAGATGCAATACACTTTGTTTAAAACACAATACACCTCGTTAACACAAGTTTTCTGAATCTTTCTTTGACTTTTCATGGATTTTAAGAGTGAAAACACTAACGAGGCCACAGAAATACTCAACCCCTCCGCCCCACCACCAACAATACCAGAGAATTCTTTCAATCGATACAAAACTGCTTTATTGTCTTCCACACAACTGACTGTCAAAGTCAATTAAAAATGAACAAAGGAGTTGTTAAAGTTCTTAATTATCTTATACTGACCAATCTCAGTTAGGACACCAATCTCAGTTAGGAGCTAGGAATGAAGCTGCAAGATCAGACCCTATCGTCAGGAAATGAAAAATTCCGCAAAGAATTAGCAGCTTTCGAAAGTTGACCAACTGCAGAAGCAGAGAGATTAACTGCCTCAAGGAAGAAGATGGATCTTAAGGGATATGAATAGCTGGTGATTGATGATTCTTTGATGGGCAATACGAATGAAAGAAAATTAAACTGAATTATTGGCCTACAAACCAATCAAATTTTCTTGTCGATCGGAGGTACCAGGATAAAAGTTTTTTGATTTTTTACCATTACATCGTCGTCAATCTGGGTTATATTTGATGTGACACGGTCTTCTTGGCAGGAGACTGGCTTCCTCTGTATTCCTTTCAAAGTAGTAGAGTTAAATAGGACAAACCTAATTCCAACAGCTAGCACAGACGGGAGTAAAATATATAACTGCTATCTCGTTTATCTCCTTCGTCGCTGCTTCTACCTCACGGGTGATAAGGGATCAAGTTAACTTCCCTGATTATTTTAATTCCATGCCAACGTATTTCGAGAGCGGTCGTAACGGGCGTTCGGTATTTATAGAGAGAGATACTGAACGCGTTGTCTGTGTGCCATAGCACACATAACAACGCAGGGGCGATTTAACAACAAGACTGGAAGCAGATATGAAAATGCCAAAGGTAAGTCTAGGGCTTAGTAAACATTCAGAGCTACACGACAAACGGTCATCAGAAATGACCACAGCAATGTACTGTAAGGTCACTTAGAGATTGTCAAGATTGACCAAACAGATTATTGACTTAAACTGATGTTTGTAAACCTATCAGGACAAAGGAAACTGAGAAAAATGCAATGAATAATAATATTTCCCTTTAGTCGTTAAAATGACCACCAATATTAAATACAATTTAGCAAGGAAAACAGAAGAATAGTTAAATAAAAGCATTGGCGTTCTAATATTTTGATATTCAATGGTAAACAAAACCTTACAAGAACAAATTTACTTGAACCAAATTTACCAAAGAGTTGAGTAATTTCTTTCTCTGACAGAAAGGTTTCAACAAGAACAGCTGACAAATACGGACAAAATGAGTTGAAAGCCCAATATATCTCTCTGCAAACTTTAAATGGTGCAAATGAAAAGTTTCCTGTTGGTACACACAATACAAGACCTGTAATAGGTGGATGAAATCCCATAAAAATATGCAACTTAGGTAGAGAGCCCAAACTGAGAGGTTTAAAGGTAGTGGATCAGATATTTGGTGCAATGGAAAAAGACACATTTACCTGTACATAACAGCCAATACAGGTAAATGTTACACATGTAAATGTTACACAGTAACAATGTTAATGTTAGAAAATGTACACAGTAATTACAAAGTAATTACACAATGTACACAGTAATGTTACACAGTAATGTTACACAATGTAACATGGAAATGTTACACAGTAACAATGTTAATGTTACATACACAGTAATTACATAGTAATTACACAATGTATGCAGTAATGTTACACAGTAATGTTACACAATGTAACATGGAAATGTTACACAGTAACAATGTTAATGTTACATACACAGTAATTACATAGTAATTACACAATGTACACAGTAATGTTACACAATGTAACATGTAAATGTTACACATTAACAATTTTAATATTACACAATGTACACAGTAATTACACAATGTAATTACACAATTAATTACACAATTATTACACAGTAATTACACAATGTACATAGTAATTTTACACAGTAATGTTACACAATGTAACATGTAAATGTTACACATACTCTAGTCATACAGTATGTCCTACTCTGAATACATATAAAAGTATATCAATTTACAGTCCGCATGTACTGTAAAACATACCGGATGTAACTACAACTTCGCTTTACGTGATCTCCATCAATATACCAACAAGGACGGCAGCCTGTATGCACAAGAATACTAAGAATGCCAATTACACCCACATTTACAACTGTTTACCCAAGAAAATTCCTCCCACCTCCTTTGTTCAGGTAACACAAAATAATTATATCAACCAGCACTTCCTACCATAAAATACCCCATCTTGACCAAGAGGACTTGTTTGAAAATTCCTGGCCTGGTTTTTTAATTAACCATTCCCAGATCTATTCAATGAAGTGGTCAGTGAACTGGACACCTGATTCAAGATTAGTAAACAGCCAAGAATTTAAGAGGATAATAAAACTGGGTGAGGTCACTTAAAGGTCATCAGTTTTGGCTCCCCCCACCTGAAATGTATCATGTTAAAAATTGTGAAAGGTTTTCCGTAGAGGTACAGTACTGTACTCAGTCTCACCGTCTGAAATTGTCTCATGTATGAAAATCCAAGGAGATGCTACTAGGACAGCTAGCTGATAAAACCTGCTTTTGGAGGGAGGTAGTAGAACTAGAAATATTAAAAGTTGTTTGGTGATAAAATTTATTCAAAACATTTATTTGAGTACATGGTGATTAATGCTTGTTTTGGTAAAAATGAAATGCTGTTTTAAATTGTAATTTTTGGTAAGGTACTTGCCAATAAGTGGCAAACAAATATGAAAAGTTGCTCTGCGCAAAAAAAACAAAAAAACAAAGCCGATGATTTAAACAAAAACAAACAAAGGAAGTCTTCTTTTATTGATATTGCTGTAAATCAGCATATACAGGTATTTCTCTACAACATGAGAATGTTAAATCCTTGTTCCCACACCCCTCCCCCCCCCCCTCACCCCATGTTTATATCAGACCTCTGTTATGAGCAAAGTAAATAAACTGCCTGACCTTTTTAAAA
>KN893869.1:29968-40201 GCA_000934455.1 Apostichopus parvimensis | reverse complement strand
CAAGATTGACCAAACAGATTATTGACTTAAACTGATGTTTGTAAACCCATCAGGACAAAAGGAAACTGAGAAAAATGCAATGAATAATAATATTTCCCTTTAGTAGTTAAAATGACCACCAAAATCAAATACAATTTAGCAAGGAAAACAGAAGAATAGTTAAACAAAAGCATTGGCGTTCTAATATTTTGATATTCATCAGTACACAAACCTTACAAGAACAAATTTACATGAACCAAATTAAACGAAGAGCTGAGTAATTTCTTTCTCTGACAGAAACACTCACACTTGGAAGGAACCGAAGGATCAAAACAATAAAGAACAGAGAAGTGTAAAAAATCAAACAGCTGACAGATACGGACAATTGATACTGTGAAAGTCCTCAAAATGAGTTGAAAACCCAATATATCTCTCAGCACACATCTTCAATAAATGGTCGCAAATTCTTGCACTTCAAATTTGAAATGTTTCCTGTTGGTACACACAATACAATACCTGTAATAGGTGGATGAAATCCCCTAAAAATGATGTAAAACTTACACAAAATATGCAACTTAGGCAGACAGCCGAAATGAGAAGTTTAAAGGTAATGGATCAGATATAGTGTGTGATGCAATGCAAGAAGACACATTTACCTCTACAGTCAGGTAAATGCTACCCATGTAAATGTTACACAGTAACAATGTTCATGTTACAAATGTTACACAGTAATTACACAATGTAATTACACAATGTACACAGTAATGTTACACAGTAATGTTACACAATGTAACATGTAAATGTTACAAAGTAACAATGTTAATGTTAAACAATGTACACAGTAATTACATAGTAATGTTATACAGAAATGTTACACAATGTAACATGTAAATGTTACACAGTAACGATGTTAATGTTACATAATGTACACAGTAATTACACAATGTAATTACACAATGTAATTACACAATTATTACACAGTAATTACACAATGTACATAGTAATTTTACACATTAATGTTACACAATGTAACATGTAAATGTTACACATACTCTAGTCATACAGTATGTCCTACTCTGAATACATATAAAAGTATAACAATTTACATTCCGCTTGTACTGTAAAACATACCGGATGTAACTACAACTTCGCTTATAGTGATCTCCATCAATAACAACAAGGACGACAGCCTGTGTGTATGCACAAGAATACTAAGAATGCCAATTACACCCACATTTACAACTGTTTACAACTGTTTACCCAAGAAAATTCCTCCCACCTCCTTTGTTCAGGTAAAACTAAATAATAATATCAACCAGCACTTCCTACCATAAAATGAACCAGCTTGACCAAGAGGACTTGTTTGAAAATTCCTGGCCTGGTTTTTTAATTAACCATACCAGATCTATTCAATGAAGTGGTCAGTGAACTGGACACCTGATTCAGGATTAGTAAACAGCCAAGAATTTAAGAGGATAATAAAACTGGGTGAGGTCACTTAAAGGTCATCAGTATTGGCTCCCCCCACCTGAAATGTATCATGTTAAAAATTGTGGAAAGGTTTTCCGTAGAGGTACTGTACTCAGTCTCACCGTCTGAAATTGTCTCATGTATGAAAATCCAAGGAGTTGCTACTAGGACAACTAGCTGATAAAACCTGCTTTTGGAGGGAGGTAGTAAAACTAGAAATATTAAAAGTTGTTTGGTGATAAAATTTATTCATTTATTTGAGTAAATGGTGATAAATGCTTGTTTTGGTAAAAATGAAATGTTGTTTTAAAATTGTAATTTTGGTAAGGTACTTGCCAATAAGTGGCAAACAAACATGAAAAGTTGCTCTTCCCCCCCCCCCCCAAAAAAATAACCCGGTGATTTAAACAAAAACAAACAAAGGAAGTCTTCTTTAATTGATATTGCTGTAAATCAGCATATATAGCTTTTTCTCTACAACATGAGAATGTTAAATACTTGTTCCCTCACCCCTTCCCCCCCCCCACTCCATGTTTATATCAGACCTCTATCATGAGCAAAGTAAATAAACTGCCTGACCTTTTTAAAATCACTTTCAATCAAGACTACCACAATTTCCCACATGTGATATTTTTATTTGTTGCTTTCAAAATAGAAGCAACACAGTCGGCCACCAACTGGTGCCTTAAATCCTAATGGTTTCCTATCAGTTTGAGACGAAAAGCTCTTCTCATAAGAAAGCTTTGCAAGAAAGATTTGCAAATACACACCAGTCAAAAGTGTTTCCTTGTCAGAATCATCAGCCTAAAAGATGGCTTTTGACTGTCGCTTATTGCCACAGAAACCCAGAAACACTTCCACCAGAATTTGTCCCACTTTCTGGTCATGATGCTTTTTAATAACCTTCTCTCAGAGTCATGTGAAATACCGGGAGTATAAGAAATAAAACTGGGTTATTTGTTCCAGAAGTAAAATGAAGAGGAAAAGGATGACTCCACTAAAAATTTGGGCCTCAAGCAAATATGTGAGATGGGAGAAGAGACAAACAGCACAGGTGTCGATGAGAGCATTAAATTTCGGTGAATCAAACTTAAAGAGCTGGAAAATTGAAGGCATGACTTTAGAAGGAAGAAGCAATGCTAAAGTTAATGTACTAGCCAGATCATGAAAAGATGAACTGGAAAGGTTGATTTGATATTGAAATTAACAAAAAAGAAAACTTGGCCAGAGTGTTCTATCGGTCAACAAGACTTTAAATAGATTTAAAAATAGGAAGAAATCCCTCTAACAATAAGAGGGATTCCTAAAAACAAAATGACCCTCCTCCAGATCTTGGAGTCTTTCCTCCATGCTTATAAATCTATATTTGCCTTAACGCCCTTAGGCTGTTGCTTGAATGTATCGAATAGGTTTAAATTACTCAAACTTAAAATGCTGACTATTAAACTGTAACCAGTAAACTAGCACAAAATTGAATTCATTAACTTACATACATGTACTCTATAACTTTATCTGTGCTCTATCCCTTGAATATGTTTAAGGTGCACTCCATTAACCTCTATGCTCTATGCTTTTAATGTATGTTACATGTCGGCTAACATCATATATGGGCTCTACATATATACGTGTGCTTTAATTGCCTTTCTACATGTTTAAGTACATATGCACTAATTATATGAACCATATCTGCTACTGCTCTATACATATTACTATCAATAGAAGGAGAAATTTTTGCAAAAAGTAATGTGAATTCAAACTTTTGTAAATTATCACACACCAACCTTTGGCAAAAATTCTATCTTTCCTTTGCAGGGAATTAGTTAATATAGGCCTATAAAGTTGGGACCATATGGTATCTTATAGCAGCATATAACCATCATCATTTCATCTGACTCATTTAATTCCGATTAACTCTTCATCCAGTTAACTTCATCTGATAGCGGCAATTACAGAACAGACACTCTGCATAAACCGCAGTGTAACATACTTTAACAGCTTCTGGCAGTGAAAGACCTATTTAACCACACACTATCCATAAAAGTACAATTTCTCCCCAAATTCCCAAATCGTTTTGAAAAAAGGATAAGAGTAAATACTTTAAGATACATCTTACAGATCGTAAGCATAGATAAATGGCATGAAGGAGATTCACCCAGCGCAGTGGGTGAGTCACGTTATATGCCGAGACCCCCAACGGCAAAAATGTGCCTGCTCTGTAAACTCCCCGTTGCACTTTAGTGGTACAGAATCATCTCAACTGTAATAATTGACAACATAAACATACACCGTAAAGAGACTAGATGCACTTTCTGACGGCACGTTAAGATAAAGACCGCGACGGCGAAGATGACACATACGAAACGCTTAGAGTGATAAGCCCGACGGGGATCAACGCAACACTTACCTGCCAATTTACGTTACCGACGACATTCCATCAATAAACTCTACTGCTCAATTGGGCCAATTCAGCTGCAAAATTTCCATTTCATTTTGGAAAGCCTATGGCTCACTAAAATTATGACCTCACACTCAACAAAGTTAAAAGAATGTGGGGGGGGGGGGTGACATCCCCACAGAACTAATTTTTTTTTCACTTGAATTGTCTGAAAGATTTGCAGTGCTGCAAGAGGACAGATAGGAACATTAGCCGGTTCTTTCCTCCCGACAAATGCCAGCTCGCCTGAGGCAAAGCATGTTGGAAACTGAATTTAGCATACCTCCTCTTCTTTCTATGCTTTTCAATAAAATACGTTTTCGCTGACTCAGAGTCATTTCAGCCACTTCTCATAATCCTAATGAATTCAGTCACAAAAATTATTGATTTAGCATTTGCTTCTTTTTTTTTTCTTTTTACTATATATATGTTGAAAGCTTGTATTATATCTGTACTATGAGGTCATCAATACATCATCACCATGTCCACAGTCTTGGGAAACCTCCCAGGGCAGGTTTTCAGGCCAAGTTATACCATCTATTGATCTCACCTTTTTTTTTCTGTGTCCAAGAATGGTCAACTCAAGTGTTAGACACCAAAATTTTGCATTAATTTGCATGAAGCCATGCAAAGAGATGGTTCCATACCTAACTTACGATGCTCAGAGCAATATAGTCTGCCAATGGCAAAGTTCTCATTCGCCAAGGCCAACTAATTAATCATTTTCTTTATATATTTAGTTTACAAAAAGTGCAATAATTTTCTATGACACCTGCCTGCCTAGTTTATACTAACGGTTAGTCAAGACATGACTATGTACTATGTAGTGTAATTGATAAAATTAACTGATACGAGGGATTTGCTGCTACTAGCCTAAATAAAGACCGTCATAAGGGGGAATAAATTTAAAGAAAGGACCAATCGAAAGAGAAGTTAGGGAGGAGGGGGAGGGGTGACAGGTACCAGAGAAGGAACGGCAAGTGTTATTTGAGGAAGAGAGAGATATATTTGGAATATAGTTTGCATAATGTTTGCAGTTTAACAATACCTGCCACATTTACTTAATTGTTTTTGATGGATTCAATGACAATCTCACTGACAGTTATTTCTGTTCAAGTTAGACTTGAAAATTATATTTAACTGAACAACAATAAGTTAAAACATCAAACATAAAAAGGGGAGCAAAGTTTAATAAACCTTGAAATTTCTCATTTAGATAATTCCAAACTTTGCCCTATGTACACAGAGCTAAAATAAACACATTGCTAAGGAACAATGAAGGATGCTCTCTCAGACTCAGAGAGTTTAAATCTTTGTTTCATTTTAATATACTAGACTGTCCAGTGTGAACTTTTGTACAGTATGGGTACCACAGTGTATGCGTCCATATAGCATGTAGCCTACAGTACAGTTAGCACTATTAAAACGTTAATCTAATTGTGTTTTGGGAAACTTTATATGCACACAGTATACTATGGGAGGCTGCAAAGCCGTTTTTTTATACAGTTTTAAAGTACATAAAGGACATATGCCTATACCCTAGCGCTCTATGAAATGCCATAAGAGCCTGTCACAGATCATATACAAATTCAGCTCTTATTGTTTAAAACATGAATATTTATAGATCCCAGCAAAATGATTGCCATTTGCTGCCAATTTTGGTCCATGTTGTTTGTCTCTGCTAGATCCTTAATGTCCTGCATGCAAATAAATTAAATCATTCATTCTCTCACCTAACCTCACCTCACTGTTACTGTAGGTTCACTTGTAAAGGTATAGGCCATTATGCAAAAACAAAATGCATTGTCCCCAAACAAAATTTCTAAAAAAAATTTCTTTGGCAGCACTGACAATTGGGGCAATTCATAGAGGGGCACACAGTGTGAAAAGGGGCACCAGGACATTCTAGGCACAGTAGAATGAGGGTGTTAAGGTTGTGATGAGACAGGTAAGCAAGGAATGTAGTTACTTTCCTTGGCTTATCCTTCACAGCTACACGAAAAACAATCCTTATAAGCATATGCAAGTAGGGATGAGGATATATGTATGATTCTTTGTTGTATTGATGAATATTCAGTTTATTTCGACCAATCCCAAAACTCTATTTGGTACATATGTAATTTGACCATGCATTTCTATGCAGAAACAGTACTAGCAATAGAGTCATCTGTGCATGGTGAACTCTTCTTTCCCGGGCAATGGAAGGCTAATAGTTAAGGAACACTACACAGGGTTTAATGAAGAATAGGATATAAAACAGTTGATCAAACTAACTACAGTCACGATAAACAAATGGAAGTGACAGTAGGATACAGAAAAGTATTTCTGACATATCATGATGCCATGATAAGTCTACTAGAACTTACTGCAGTTAAATAATTCCTTAGCAGCTTGTAATGTTAGCTTAGAAGGCTCAATCTCCAAAAAAAAAAAAGGTTAAAAAGTTACAAAAAAAAACTTTTTTAACCCCTCCTCCCCCAAATATTTACAGAAAAAAAACCAAGTAATAAGACATCTTTGACTTTTTTAACTGCCCTACAAATTTAACAATATCTTTCAATACTTAAACGCCTTCCTCTGAACATCTTGTAACTTTAACTCCACGATTTCCGAGCTGCACAATGAGAATATATCAAAATCAAAGACCATTGATATGATGGCATTACCACAAACTGAATACAATAGGTTATCATGATAGATAAATATATGAATATGAACATATATTTCTTCTGACCCTTACCGTAGGTAAATCCTTAGAAAGTGACTTTGTTTGGTTAACGTTTTTCACACATCAGTGAAAACTGAAGGGGACGCGGCCCACCAATATTTTGTGGGTAAACTAAAAACAGAATGTATATAAGGCAGATATATAGATGGCCAAAATTACAATACCTTTCTTTCAAATTTCATCCTTCATCTAACAAGAAAATACACACAGGGGTTTTAAAAAGTGCTTCGGGACTGAGTGTTATTTACAGGCTAGTGGGTGCATAATTTTATTGATGTTATTTACAATGCACCAGTCCAATGAGTAAGAGGTGAACTGACCTATTTTTGCCTATCTTTAATTTTTTATATAGTTTTTTTTATAGTTTTTAAGCAATTGTTATTAAAGTAGAATGTGTGACTTGACGCTTTATATTTCAAGTTTTAATGAGTTTTTGCCCCTTTTCTTTTATCAATGGTGGCAATTTTTTTACTGAGCTAATAAACGTAAACATTTTTGAAGCCTACCTACAATGAGTGCAGTTGTCATGCGTTCGTGAATTGGCCATAAACTTGGCAGAGACTTTGACTGAAATTTTTATCACCCAACTAATATTTGGTAAAAATCGTAAATTTTGTACCACATATACCACAGCCTTGATAGAACACATTTATTTATATACATCAGGGCATCATCTAAGGTTTCTGTAGCCTGCAGTGACTGTAGCGAAGTGTACGCAAAATATGATACCCAGCAGTTTTGGCATTTTAAATGTTTTTGACAATGACAAAAAGATTATCTGATTGGGGATATTAATTGTACAGACATCTTTCCTGCCGGAGTTTGAAACAACCGCAAATTAAAAACCACTGTCTCCGAGTCGGATAAAAGATCATCGCAGAAGGGGGATGGCCTTGGGATGAATTGCAAAAGAGATGCAATTCATGGAGTAGATGATACTCCCCCTGGGAATATGCCGGCTCCAATGGTAGCTTTGCTCCTAAAAGGAAACCCTAACCTTGCATGTCAGACCCGATTTCTTCAGTCCATGCTTTGCCAATTAGGGCTTGTTAATGCTGAAAAAATAATTTCCCCAATATTGGCATTTATGACTTCATGGTATTCATCGAATGGAGTCCTAATGAGTACTTACAAAGACAAAAGCTATACTTTAGAGCTGGTTTTTTTTCAAATATGGGAAATGCATTGTATGTAAAGCGTATAGATGTCATCATATCGCTAATGAGCTCAAGGAAAGACGGTGACTTTTCTGCCAACATGTCTTAGTCTGGTAGCTCGGGCGTATCTCCTCTATCTATACATATATCTATATATAATATATAGTGTACTTAGGGAATTAAGATTAAGGATGAACGGATTGGAAGAAAGTAATAAATGACAGATAAATTCTGTCTACGACCTGCAGAGAATGTGACTTGATGATCTAAAAGAGAAAGGATATTGTTTTCATTTTACAACTGATGAGGTTTCAAGCCCCCCCCCCCCTCTCTTCTCGTTGATTACAAGAAGCCATATCAGCCTGTATTGGCAGATTGCTGACATCACAGCAACTACATAGACACATGACTTTTGATGCAATGGTTAATTGGTGACAACATGTTTACAAATCCATTATGAGCGTGCAAAAAAGTGCGGTCAGGGAGAATCATGTGACAACATCAATATCAAGGTAGACGAGCCTCTGGTTGATGTAGAATTCATCGATTCAATCAATCATGTATATCATTAGATGACAGTATGTCAAAGCGAGAGGTTTTAAAAACGGAGGGTGTACAGCACTATTTAAAAGGTCACTACAGGTATGTATTACAAGGTAGATGGTATTAATACAAATACACACTAATTATGGAGGTACTGAATGTACTGTGAGGAATTGGTGTATACATGTACAGGTAGTGAATTGGTTTTATAGTGTGTACCTTGAAGGTAAGTACTGTACGGACAATTACAGAATGTGTAATACTGTTTATCCAACGGTGTAATCTAATCACTGTTTGTTTACACTGTGCTGTACAGCTATCAGTGAAACTACAGACGTAATTTAAAAAACACACAAAAGCAAACAAAAGAAAAGAATAGAATAGAAAAGACAATGCCATAGATGGAAAAAAAAAAGCATTCTAAATAGTGTTTACACGGGTCCAAAAATCGGGAACCGGGTACCCGAGAGCCGTTACCCGTCGGGTATCCGGGTACCCGGAAAAAATTATTTACCCTCGTGTATCACAATTTTCAAGAAATTACATATTGGATGCTATAATAAATGAATTATATTCTCTACTGACAATGTTTTCATGTTCAAATAAGTAGGTGTAAGATAAGGTATAAAACCTTCTTCATTAATTTCTATTTGCTTTTGTTTCTTTCATTAACTTGTTAATAACTTCATATAATTAACATTACTACTAACATCGCACTGCCGCCACTGCTTATGCTTGCTCTACACGTCTATTGGATCAGACCATATAAATATCCAATTTAGCTCGTAACAGTTGTTACTACTACTATCTATTATGCAGGCCCAAGGTTCGCATTAGCCGCGAGATTGCGCGATCCGCGCAATTTGATCGCATTTGGAATAAACGATCAGTAAAAAGCCACTTGCGATTATTATTTTTTAGTTATCCCGTCTATAATCCATAAACATCTCATAAAATTCCTTGTTAGCTTTTCCTTCTATGAAATAAACGAATGAATAAATAATAATTTCTTCCACATGGTTGCCTAACACCACACTAAGTCAATGAGAAATCTAGCCGGCTAAGCCTAGCCATCTGTTTATTCGCTGAAATCATGACGCAGTTATAAGATATCCATGGATTACTTTCATTATTGCTGTTACGTTCGACCACATGGTTGCCTAACACCACACTTAGTCAATGGGGTATCTAGCCTAGCCATCTGTTTATTAGCTGAAATTGTGACGCAGTTATAAGATATCTATGGAATACTTTCGTTATTGCTGTTATCTTTGACCACATGGTAGCCTAACACAACACTAAGTCAATGGGAAATCTGCCTAACCATCGGTTTGCAATTTTTTTTTATTTTTAAAAATCACACTTTGAGTTGGATTCGGGTAATAAATTAGGAACCGGGTAGTATCGCGTCGGGTGGTTACCTTCGTTATTGCTGTTATCATCGACCACATGGTAGCCTAACACCACACTAAGTCAATGGGAAATCTACCTAACCGTCAGTTTGCCAATTTTTTGTTTTTTTTAAATCACACTTTGCGTGCGTAGGATTCAGGTAATAAATTAGGAACCGGGTAGTATCGTGTCGGGCGGGTACCCGGGTATCCGGATAACCCGTGCAAACACTAATTCTAAATAATAACAATATTTTGCAACACAAAAGAGATCGACAAACCCTATCAGAGAATTTATACCATCGGATATCGATTCCACACCTACAGAACCATAACACTTTCCCTCATTTTTCACAAATAGTACAATTAGAATGTGACCGAATGTGTTAGATACTGATACAAAATAAAATCCTTCAGGCACCCAGACACCAGCTGCGGTTCTGACTGGAAAAGAAGCAATAGGGAACGGCACGATCCCTGGAGCCGGAATAAGTTGCAGACTGTATTTAAAAAAATATATAATAAAATAAC
>KN893869.1:0-29918 GCA_000934455.1 Apostichopus parvimensis | reverse complement strand
CAAGAGGACAGATAGGAACATTAGCCGGTTCTTTCCTCCCGACAAATGCCAGCTCGCCTGAGGCGAAGCATGTTGGAAACTGAATTTAGCATACCCCCTCTTCTTTCTATGCTTTTCAATAAAATACGTTTTCGCTGACTCAGAGTCATTTCAGCCACTTCTCATAATCCTAATGAATTCAGTCACAAAAATTATTGATTTAGCATTTGCTTCTTTTTTTTTTCTTTTTACTATATATATGTTGAAAGCTTGTATTATATCTGTACTATGAGGTCATCATTACATCATCACCATGTCCACAGTCTTGGGAAACCTCCCAGGGCAGGTTTTCAGGCCAAGTTATACCATCTATTGATCTCACCTTTTTTTTTCTGTGTCCAAGAATGGTCAACTCAAGTGTTAGACACCAAAATTTTGCATTAATTTGCATGAAGCCATGCAAAGAGATGGTTCCATACCTAACTTACGATGCTCAGAGCAATATAGTCTGCCAATGGCAAAGTTCTCATTCGCCAAGGCCAACTAATTAATCATTTTCTTTATATATTTAGTTTACAAAAAGTGCAATAATTTTCTATGACACCTGCCTGCCTAGTTTATTCTAACGGTTAGTCAAGACATGACTATGTACTATGTAGTGTAATTGATAAAATTAACTGATACCAGGGAATAGAGCACTGCTACTAGCCTAGATAAAGACCGTCACAAGGGAAAATAAATTTAAAGAAAGGACCAATCGAAAGAGAAGTTAGGGAGGAGGGGGAGGGGTGACAGGTACCAGAGAAGGAACGGCAAGTGTTATTTGAGGAAGAGAGAGATATATTTGGAATATAGTTTGCATAATGTTTGCAGTTTTACAAAACCTGCCACATTTACATCCTAAATTTTTTTTGATGGATTCAATGACAATCTCACTGACAGTTATTTCTGTTCAAGTTAGACTTGAAAATTATATTTAACTGAACAACAATAAGTTAAAACATCAAACATAAAAAGGGGAGCAAAGTTTAATAAACCTTGAAATTTCTCATTTAGATAATTCCAAACTTTGCCCTATGTACACAGAGCTAAAATAAACACATTGCTTAGGAACAATGAAGGACCTCTCTCAGACTCAGAGAGTTTAAATCTTTGTTTCATTTTAATAAACTAGACTGTCCATTGTGAACATTTGTACAGTATGGGTACCACAGTGTATGCGTCCATATAGCATGTAGCCTACAGTACAGTTAGCACTATTAAAACGTTAATCTAATTGTGTTTTGGGAAACTTTATATGCACACAGTATACTATTGGAGGCTGCAAAGCTGTTTTCTAATATAGTTTTAATGTACATAAAGGATCATATACAAATTCAGTTCTAATTGTTGAAAACATGAATATTTATAGATCCCAACAAAATGATTGCCATTTGCTGCCAATTTTGGTCCATGCTCTTTGTCTCAGCTAGATCCTTCATATATTGCATGCAAATAAATTAAATTATTCATTCCCTCACCTCACATACTGTAGGCTTTACTTAATTGTAAAGGTATAGGCCATTATGCAAAAGAAAAATGCATTGTCCATGAACAAAATTTCTAACGCAAATTTCCATGGGAGCATTGACCGCAGGGGCCGGTCATAGAGGGCACACTGTGTGATAAGGTTACCAGGACATTCTAGGCACGGTAGAATGAGGGTGCTAAGGTTGTGGGGAGACAGATAAGCGAGGAGCGAAGTAACTTTCACTGTCTTATCCTTCACAGCTACACGAAAAACATTCCTTATAAGCATATGCAAGCAGGGATGAGGATATATGTGTGATTCTTTGTTCTATTGATGAATATTCAGTTTATTTCGACCAATCCCAAAAGTCTATTTGGTACATACGTAATTTGACCATGCATATATCTATTTCTATGCAGAAACAGTACTAGCAATAGAGTCATCTGTGCATGGTGAACTCTTCTTTCCCGGGCAATGGAAGGCTAATAGTTAAGGTACACTACACAAGGTATCATGAAGAATAGGAACAGTTGATCAAACTAACTACAGTCACGATAAACATGTGGAGGTGACAGTAGGATACAGAAAATTATTTCTGACATATCATGATGCCATGATAAGTCTACTAGAACTTACTGCAGTTAATAATTCCTTAGCAGCTTGTAATGTTAGCTTAGAAAACTCAATCTCCCAAAAAAAAAAAATAAGTTAAAAAGGTATAAAAAAGGAAACTTTTTTAACCTCCCCCCAATATTTACAGAAAAGTTACCAAATAATAAGACCACATCTTTGACTTTTTAACTGCTCAAATAATAAGACCACATCTCTGACTTTTTAACTGCCCTACAAAACTTAACAATATCTTGCAATACTTAAACGCCTTCCTCTGAACATCTTGTAACTTTAACTCCACGATTTCTGAGCTGCACATTGAGCATATATATCAAATCAAAGACCATTGATATGATGGCATTACCACAACTGAATACAATAGGTTATCATGATAGATAAATATATTAATATGAACAACATTTCTTATGACCCATACTGTAGTTAAATCCTTAGAAAGCGACTTTGTTTGGATAACGTTTTTCACACATCAGTGAAAACTGAAGGGGACGCCGCCCACCAATATTTTGAGGGTAAACTTAACACAGAATGTATATAAGGCAGATATAGATGGCCAAAATACAATACCTTTCTTTCAAATTTCATCCTTCATCTAACAAGAAAATACACACAGGGGTTTTAAAAAGTGCTTCGGGACTGAGTGTTATTTACAGGCTAGTGGGTGCATAATTTTATTGATGTTATTTACAATGCACCAGTCCAATGAGTAAGAGGTGAACTGACCTATTTTTGCCTATCTTTAATTTTTTATATTTTTTTTTATAGTTTTTAAGCAATTGTTATTAAAGTAGAATGTGTGACTTGATGCTTTATATTTCAAGTTTTAATGAGTTTTTCCCCCTTTTCTTTTATCAATGGTGGCAATTTTTTTACTGAGCTAATAAACGTAAACATTTTTGAAGCCTACCTACAATGAGTGCAGTTGTCATGCGTTCGTGAATTGGCCATAAACTTGGCAGAAACTTTGACTGAAATTTTTATCACCCAACTAATATTTGGTAAAGATCGTAAATTTTCTACCAAATATACCACAGCCTTGAAAGAACACATTTATTTATCTATATACATCGGGGCATCATCTAAGGTTTCTGTAGCCTGCAGTGACTGTAGCGAAGTGTACGCAAAATATGATACCCAGCAGTTTTGGCATTTTAAATGTTTTTGACAATGACACAAAGATTATCTGATTGGGGATATTAATTGTACAGACATCTTTCCTGCCGGAGTTTGAAACAACCGCAAATTAAAAACCACTGTCTCCGAGTCGGATAAAAGATCATCGCAGAAGGGGGATGGCCTTGGGATGAATTGTAAAAGAGATGCAATTCATGGAGTAGATGATACTCCCCCTGGGAATGTGCTGGCTCCAATGGTAGCTTTGCTCCTAAAAGGAAACCCTAACCTTGCATGTCAGACCTGATTTCTTCAGTCCATGCTTTGCCAATTAGGGCTCGTTAATACCCAAAATATAATTTCCCCAATATTGGCATTTATGACTTCATGGTATTCATCGATGGAGTCCTAATGAGTACTTACAAAGACAAAAGATACTTTGGAGCTGTTTTTTTTTCAAATATGGGAAATGCATTGTATGTAAAGCGTATAGATGTCATCATATCGCTAATGAGCTCAAGGAAAGATGGTGACTTTTCTGCCAACATGTCTTAGTCTGGTAGCTCGGGCGTATCTCCTCTCTATATATCTATATATATAATTGTATATACATATAGTGTACTTAGGGAATTAAGATTAAGGATGAACGGAATCGAAGAAAGTAATAAATGACAGATATATTCTACGACCTGCAGAGAATGTGACTTGATGATCTAATAGATAAAGAATATTGTTTTCATTTTACATCTGATGAAGTTGCAACCCCCACTTCCCCCCCCCCCTCATAGATTACAAGTTGCCATATTAGCCTGTACTGGCAGATCGCTGACATCACACCGACTTGACTTAGACACATGACTTTTGATGCGATGGTTAATTGGTGACAACATGTTTACAAATCCATTATGAGCATGCAAAAAAGTGCGGTCAGGGAGAATCATGTGACAACAAGGTAGAAGAGCCTCTGGTTGATGTAGAATTCATTGATTAAATCAATCATGTATATCATTAGATGACAGTATGTCAGAGCGAGAGGTTAACGGAGGGTGTACAGCACTATTTAAAAGGTCACTACAGGTATGTATTACATGGTAGATGGTATTAATACAAATACACACTAATTATGGAGGTACTGAATGTACTGTGAGAAATTGATGTATGTACAGGTAGTAAATTGGTTTTATAGTGTGTACCTTGAAGGTAAGTACTGTACGGACAATTACAGAATGTGTATTGATACTTTTTATACAATGGTGTAATCTAATCACCGTTTGTTTACCCTGTGCTGTACAGCTATCAGTGAAACTACAGATGTAATTTTATAAACATACAAAAGAAAACAAAAGAAAACAAAATATTAAATAGAAAAGACAATGCCAAAGATGGACAAAAAAAAACATTCTAAAAATAATAACATCTCTGAAATATTTTGCAAACACAAAAGAGATTGACAAACCCTATCAGAGAATTAATACCATGGGATATCGATTCCACACCTACAGAACCATAACACTTTCCCTCATTTTTCACAAATAGTACAATCAGAATGTGACTGTGAATGTGTTAGATACTGATACAAAATAAAATCCTTCAGGCACCCAGACACCAGCTGCGGTTCTGAATGGAAAAGAAGCAATAGGGAATGGCACGATCCCTGGAGCCGGAATAAGTTGCAGACTGTATTTAAAAAAATATATAATAAAATAACATGACAGTTCTAGGTATTGGTGGGTTTATGGCTAATAAATGGTTCAGCTCTATTAGCGAAGTGCTTGGGTAGACCAAATCACTGGTAATGAAATGAAACTATGGTTTAAAGGCATTGAAGACTCACCCCAAACTGCGTGCCGCGCTCTGAAAAAGTAAACTTTCCATTGCTTGCAAGTGAAGTTTTTCTCGTCGCTACAAAATGCAGACAGTAATGAAACGTGATACCTTGTTATCTTTAGCTGGACCTGAGATGTCCATTGCTGTATCGTTTGTACACTGTGCTGTTGGTATTGACCTCAGCTGTATGTACTGACCGTACACTAGTGTCTAATTACCGATGGTAGCAAGCTGTGTGTGTATTTTCTGGGATCGATGGTAGTGTCTAACACTTATGTTACACTTCATTCGAAACTAGGTCAGATTACCGGCATTAGACGTTTCTTTTTGCGTGAGTCTTCACACCCTTTAACTGGGTACTTCGGAAAGGTAACTGGATTTGCCCCTTTCTATACAGTGCAATACTCGATCTAATGACCAGAGACAAGGTAACACTTGGTGGGAGGGATGGTTCTCTTTTACAACCTATATCATCTTTGAGAGTCTTTGTAATTAGACATAACTATCGACGGTTCAAAATGATACAAATGACATTTAAATAAAAGGTCTATATACACAATAATACACATAAACCGTGTATTTGATACAAGGCTTATCCTATGTATACGTTCACTTAACATTTCATTGCTTAAATATTTTAAAATATTATCTCCCAGGGGAATTTCTTTGTAATTCCCTCTAAACATCAATGATATCCAGAAAATATATCAAAACAAATTTATAAACATTTCATGGCAGCAGCTGTGATATCTGTTTTTTTTTGTATTTGTTAGTTTCATTCAGCATTATCTGGTTTTCAGTGATAGATTATAATTCTAATCAACCAAATTAAAAATTAAAAAAAAATTAAAAAACACTAAAATATCCAAACAAAGCCACATAACACATTTCTGTGAGCTGCTTATCCTTCATCACAGCATGATCAATTATATACAATGTTCGGTGAAGTAAAATGCAAAATATGAAATGATGTGTGCAAAAAGTGCAGATGTTTGTGTGCACGGCATGTAATATCCATCGCAAGGGTAATGCAGTTACCATCTACTAATGAGTCTAATTCCTTTGGGGTTATAATTGCCACCTATCAAACAAAGACAATCTTCCTCCTATTGTGGTGAAATTCATCCTTAAACTTCTCATTTTCTTTTTTTTCTTCTTCTGAAGATGATAACGAAGCAACTAAAATATCCAGAAAGAACGGATAATCTATGATTATTTTCAGCTCTGATAAATCTAGGCCAGTTTTTGGAAACTTTTGGGAAACGTGAGCCTCTAGGTTAGGGTCTAGGCCGGCCGATCAAGTGACACATTGTACAGCGAATAGATTTCATGCCCTATTTGATAAACGAAAGCTATCCCATCAGTTATGGATGGTTAACGACAGATACTGTAGATATTAATAATAGATGAAAATATGAAAGGGAAATAATCTGTTTTTCACAGTTATGGAAAATGGGTACATAATCTACATGTATGTGAGTGTGCATACTATTACGTATACAGGGTATACGTAATCGATCCAGATGGGTTTTGAACTTTCGTGGAAAGAATGTAGCGATGACCACAGGTATGCATTAATTTAAGACGTTCTTGGTTATATTAATACTTGACTCTTTACTTGTGGTGTAAAAATTTAAGCAGACAGAATACTGTATAACAGCTTACATGCAGTTAAAACTTGGATATGAAATGATAAAGACACAACCCTCCCCCCCCCCCAAAATAAAGACGACAACAACATGTTTTGTACACAAGGATGCACAGCAGCTGTACGAATGCCATAGAGCGTGCATGAAATTAAAGCAAGGAGAAAATCTAGGAGGGGTCCATAATTTTACAGTAAATTCAAGCTTTGTTCAATCTTGAGTGCATTTATCATGAGTCATGTCAGGTTTTGGAGTTTTGATGTATAGCTTTGAAAGGTTATAGTACTGTATAAAACTTAAGATAAATCATTTCTTAGCAACTGTGTATGTGAGTTGTAATATATTTAAAACAATGAAATTTAGTTTAGCAATTGCATGTGTATGCATTCACCTATGAGTATATAGACCCCCAGGATAGTTCTACAGTGAGGAATAAGTACCATTTTGGCATGTTTTTGCACACTGTACATACAGATGAAAGATAGATGTTGCTGGATGGTGAGAAGGGCAAAGTACCTTTGGTGATTATTGGACAGGATGAAATGCCCTCTTTAACCAGGAATTCTAATTACAAGTTAGTATTTAATGTGTTTAGGAGGAGACTATCGTATCAAATACTACTTGTCCTTACAGTATGACTTTCAATAATCATGATAATAAAAATAATCAGCAGTTATTTTTACGACGCTTAAGCGCCTGCAAATGTGGGAGAAGCCCGCAAGGGCTTATGGATTACAACTTACACGTCGGGTGGCTTCCAATTCGACATTTTAACTCAAATTTGGAATCTTTTCAATTAAGAAAGTCATTTCACATGGTAAAACCGTAGATTGCTCTTGGATGAAAAACCCTCCTTACTATGACCCGACCGGGTATCGAACCTAGAACCTCCCGATTGCTAAGCCTCATTGCTTCAAATGCCACCGCCTTTATCCACTCAGCCACAGTATCGGTACTAGGTTACCATACTATATACACAAGCAAATCCCATACCAAGTTTTATATACAAAAAAAAAAAGTTATTATTCTTATCACCAGCAGCAGCAGTGTATATGTCTGCAGTCTATACCTAGCTAACCCTGTTTACTTTTCAGTGGAGTGTCTTAAATATCTTAAATTTCGATCATTGTAGAACTCAGGCCCCATGAGAATTATTAATATCCACCTCATTGGCCACCCTACAGAGTTTGTTAATACCAATGTTGATAAAACTTTTGAGGAGAAAAAGACAGGCAGAAAAAGAAATCTATTTGAAACAAGAGATTTGGCCCGGCCACACACCTCACACAGCAGGAGGGCAATCAGACTGACAGGTTCATTATCAGTGAGAAAACAAGACTTTTAAAGATCACTTTACAAAGGCATATAAACTTTTAATAGACTAAAATAATTACAGGGGCTCTCAGAGCAGGTCATTGTATTTCCAGAGGTGAGATATGACTTACAAAGGTTTAACTAAAAGTAACAGTGAGTCTCTCTACAGTAAGCCATATATCTAGATCTGTACATTCCACAATTAAATTAGAACAAACGATCTTCAAACAATAATAAAAAGTATCAAGGCCATTGTGAAAAAGAAACGGAAACCCTGTATGTTGTGTTAGCTTTGTGACTATATATATATAAACATCATTCCCACTACAGCATCATTCCCACTACAGCCATATTTTATTCACAAATAACTAGGAACTCCTCAATAAAACTATGTAGCCCTGCAGAACGTTTTAATTTACTTTGTGACAGGGGGCCACCGACCCTCCCCTTGAAAATGTGTTTGAAACTTCCTGTAGAAATGTACTGAAGATCCAGAACATACCAATATGACCTACAGACAGTAACAGTAATCAATGCATGAAAACACAACAAGAAATAATTTTTATATCGTGATGCCATTCAAAACCTTATCTACAAAAAAAATATCTCACCTGTAATTGTGATTTTGAGCTTGCTAACAACTCCTTTAAATCTTCATATCCATTTTAATACTGAAACATGCACAGTATTAAATTCTTTGGAGTAAACATGAGACAGTTCAATCAACTTCTCTGCTTTCTTCATTTTTTTTTCTAATTTGCAAAAGGATTTTTTTTTTCTCAAGAGGGACACCTCTCTCTGTGATTAGATCTATCAATTTAAGATGCAAAGATTTTGAAGATTCTATGCACACAAAAATAGTATTAACTGCATCTTTAAATTGCATTTGTTTAGCAATCTGTCCAATTTAGCATAGCATTCTGCTAACATACAATATCGGATCAAGTTTTAATTCCCCGCTTTTGAAGAAAACCATATTACAATTAACAATTTGCCTCTTTGCATAACAATGTCCTCCAAACACTATAAAACTAGAAAAACATGGATGATAATTTTCAGGCCGTCTTCTCCAGCCGATAGCAGGTCAACCTTGGTTCAACACCCACTGTAAAATGATGGACAAAGTAATCGAATTGTTGTGCCGTTCGCGTGACAGAAATTAATCAACCAATCCCCTCAAATTAACGGCAGCAGATGAAGTTTCCAGTACTTCTGCTGCGATACCAACATCTTTGTAATACAGACAATTATTTTTCCTCCTAAGAAGACGTAGATATTACGTCTTGGCTAAACTAATCCGCCCATATTAGTCATATGGGCGTAAAGTACGTGTACATGAAATATTAGATAATTGTTGGAAGAAGGTCACAAAAGTATAAAAGAGAAGAGTATTAAAATTGACTATGTTTCACTGTTGCCGGGTCTTTGAAGATATTGTGCTAGATCATCAGAGCAGAAGTAATCACCACGGTGATGAAATAACTCTGGTAGTGTTTTTCATATTGAATCGAATAAAAAGGGTTCAAAAGAAATACAACCTTCATGGTCAAATTTGATAAAGGGAAACAGTCAGCTTTAACTGTAAGTGAATATCAAGGAAAATTTGAAGTTTCCTTGATTGACGGAAAGGATGACAAAAGGTCGAAGAAAACACCAAAAAAAATCAATGCACACACTACACTAGTACTGCGAACGTCGAATGCCATCTGAGCTACTGTACATAGGCTGTACATCTAGGCTGTACATATAGGCTAGATGCTGTACATAGGCTGCCATCATCAGGAATTAAGTAGTATTGTAGGTCTGAAGTTTTGTGCATTGTTTTCTCTGCTTAGCTGACTCTATGTAAATGAGATTGAACACTTTTCATTTCGGAAGCACATGGGTGTCAAACTTAAACATATCGTGTAAACGACAAATTTTTGATTGAACTTGCCCCTAGCAATGAACTGTGTTTTGATCAATTTTCTCTATAACTTTGGAAGTTTCGCAATGGTGGGAGAGGTAATAAACGTATGTTTGTTATATGGGCCGCTGTGCAGTTAGCGTGCATGCATGCTCACTTTTATGTATATGTGTATGCTTTATAACATAATTACTACAATTAGTCCTTTTAAATTATGAGAGGTAAAAGAAGATAGAAAAGCAACTGTGGAGGGTGTTGCAGAGAGGGGCCAATAAACAAAACAAAAAACCTGGAAAATACCTGAAACACCCCCCTCCCTCACTGAATAAACAAACAAAAACAAACCCTGAAAGTCAACTAGTAAATCAAGCTGCTCCATACCAATGGTGTTGTTTTGAATGACCTGTGTACTACTATTGTGTTGTTTATGAACAGGAAAGATAAACAATGATCTCTATATTCTTTATAATGTCATACAGATAAGCTATAAATATCTTGCTCCTAAATATGCTAGACACAATAGCAAGTCAAGTAATGGTCACACATGCTCAAATAGGCTCAAAGCAGTTTAGGGCCATAATCCTCAAAGCCTTTTTTTCTTTCTCACTAAGATCTACAAAATTGGTCTAGTTGAGCACTTCTCACAGTTTGAGAGGAACAGAACCACTAAGAAAGTACTTATGAAAACTTACAATAATTTTAAGCATGCTAAACTTTTGGGCAAATACATGACAAAGGAAAACCTTTAAGTACCCCCCTATTGATACAATGGAGTACCCTTACTATTGGGACTAGTACTGTACTGTACCAGTGTGTACTTCTGCTGTCAATGCATGGTGCTAAAATTCATTCCTATCTGTGTAAGTCTGTGTGAATAAATCTAGAAGACTGGAAACTTAGAAGTTTTCTTCATAATCCGTTGAATTTTAGTGTCTCATTGATCAAACTCAACGAAGCCTTTCAATATTCCCCAGGGTCATGTTAAACTATCGTCTATACTTCTATTGAACCAATAGACTAACAATATCAAACAATTTACCCTTGTTTGGTAAATCCCATTTTCTGTATCTTGACTTATACAATAACCTGGGTAAATATTTGTGCTATCACCTGAACGATCTGCTTTCATCTTCAGTTGTTCAAATTTGCCAAATTAACACCCTGAAAACTTGTGAAATACAGTAGACTAGTTAGTCACGGACGCAAGTGCAGCGGTGTTGTTTCATAGTTTGAGAAAGAGTTTGCAGGACTTTTTGATGTGCACCTACTTTAACCGATGGCTCAGTGCCATACAATCCATTCAAACAAACAAACAAAAAGTAAAAAAAAGTATAAAAAAAACAACGAAAAAAACAATCCATTCAAAAAAAAAAATAAAAAAAAGTATAAAAAAAACAACGAAAAAAACAATCCATTCAGACAAAAATCCCACGAGGACGGAAATTTTCTCAGAGTTGAAGAGGCATGTCTGGAAGCTAACACAAAAGAAGATTCACAGAGCTCTTTTCCTGCCTATAGTAAAAGTAACTAGGTTTAATCATGCAAAAAATGTTACATTGGCAGTGCAAGCCTATATCTAGGAGGAAAATTTGAATACTTTGCATAGAACCAGGGGAAACTCCAATTCAAAGAACATGGATAAAACAAAAGGGATTTTTGTTGTACTAATTAAGTACTGCCTGGTACATGATTCACTTACAAACTTAAGCCAATATGATGCAAAACCAAGGCAGCAGAAATAAGAAAGAAAAAAAAAAGTTCAACTGTGACATAGATTTCTCTTCTCTTCCATTCCAGACAATAACAAAGAATCCTGTAATTTTTTAACTTTTTTATTAACAGTTAGGGTCAGCTTTTCCATGACATTTTTCCTTTTATAATACCATAACTTGTAATGGACGACATTAACGTTTAACAGCATCAGCAACTTAAAATTCATCATCCCAAATAGTAGGTATTATTTCAAAAATTCTATGAAAGTTTTCCCTCTAAAAGTCATCTAACAAAGATGAATAAATCAAAAGTGTATCTGAAGCCTCATAATCATAGATTTTCCACTTTCCTAATCATCTCCATGTATAAACAGGTCAATTCTCAATATAATTCCACTTGTCAGCCATTAGATGGCCATTACTGTTTGCAAGAGTCAAGAGCATGTCAAACGCACAGAATAGTTCTATCACACCAGCGGTAACTTGAAATCCTCATGAGATGTCCCATTAGAGCCAAATAATTCTGTTTCCATTCGTTAAAGTTGTCTCTGCGGGGAAATCTTGTCCCAATATTTTATTTAATTATCACTTTAGTGTGCAAAGGAACAAAAAGAGACAAAAAACTTTCAAATTTGGTTCCCTACAAATATTTGCGGATTTGAAATCCCACGGCTGTGCTTTGCATCCTGAAGTAGGTTAACGATATCTCAAATGACACTAATCGATCGATTAACTAGCTATCCAAGGAGGCCCTAATGAATGAGATTTTTTTTTCTCCCTTTTTTTTATTTTTTTGTAAATTGCTTCCAGTTCGGACTGAAAATCATCGATGTTCTGTAAATGTGGTGCGCTGACTCATGCTTATAGCTCAGTATTGAAAAACTGTTGGACATTTTGAAATAAGAAGGCAGAGCTACATGTAGCTCTCAATCAGTGCCACCCTTAAAGTCATCGGATGAATCGAAACTTAACACCGGACTACTATAACATGATCGGCATAGAGAGGTCCATGTTCAATTACGGACGCAAAGGTCTATATGGTGGGTTTAAATGTCCGGTTTAAATGAAAACGGACTAAACACCAGACTCTGCTATAACATGATCGCAAATTTAGAGCTGCATGTCGTCAGCCCTGCGGCATAGAGAGGTCCATGTTCAATTATGGACGCACGGGTCTATACGGTGGAATTAAATGTCCGGTTTAAATGATTTACATGTCAGATGTAGATGTCCAGTTTCAAATTTTTACCATTATCATGTGACATAACTGGATTGTACTGATGACCTGCGGGCATGCTTGAAGATTGTTATTCCTTTTTGAAAAAAAGGGGAGGAAAGGGTGAGGATTGTGGGGGAGGATGCAGGAAAAGGGAGGAGCATTGACGACAAATGGGAGAGTTGATGTTCTTGATATTACCATATGCCAGCAATTCCTTATAAATCCAAGTACTAACTATATGTACAGGAAACTTCACAATATGAAAAACCTTGTGATCAGAGCGATTGGTCTACATGCAATTTTACAGAACAGGAATGTGATAATTGCATGCTCTGAATTTATTATCAACAACGTGCACCCATGGAGTTTAAAACATTGACCTAATGACCTAAATTACCACACTTATCAATCTGACAACAGTTGACATCTAATAACCACTGTGTCATGTCTGCAGCATCTCTGCAATGCCTCATCATCTTTCATGCAACACTTGAATATGACAGCAAGCTAGGATGTAGTCTCTCACAAATCCACAATTTATTCAAAGTTTCAGTGATGATAAGTAAGTGACAAATGAGCACATATCCTTACAACCCACTGGGACAAACAGAGATCTCAGTTAAAAATCTCCCAGTGGAGGGATTCATATCTATAAATTATGATATAGTCGAGATAATTCAAATGATGTCGCACTCTACTCCATGCTGACTTTCTACATACACCTGTATTTATTCCAAGTTCTTAAAGGTTCTTGATTGCAACACATGCTTGTTTTGCATATCTAATGTATAGTATACACAGCTTTCTTTGGGTGAGAGTGGGGATGGGGGGTGGCTAGGAGGCAAGAAAGGAGTGGGGGGAGGGGGGGAGAAGCAAAGGTTTCTTTGGGTGAGATTGGGGATGAAGGGTGGGTAGGAGGCAAGAAAGGGTGAAGCAAAGGTACTTGCTTTGCTTAAAGTTTCCCTACTAGAAGAATACAAATATATACTCATCCACAGAAATACTGCCTCCTGTGCAAGACTTAATGTCCAATCTTTAGAGTCCTCCTTTGAAAACATATGCTGTAAATCCTATTCAACCATGAGAGGGTGGGGGGGGGGGGAGAAGAAAAAAGGGGGGACTGTGCTTTGCCTGGACCTTACTGCACACTTGCGGTCCCTCAATTCAAAAGAAAGGTTTAAATTAATGTGGCATCCTGGTTATAACCATAGGTTTTCCAGATATTTGCAATGTGTTAGATGTAAAAAATGTAGTACTAGCTGTTTTCCCTCTTACTGTCTATTTTAATGATAAACGACCTTAAAATCAATAACTCTGTTCACCATGATGACGCACTACCAATTTAACTACAAACCCTGTTGAATTCCAGCTAGTCATGGCTCCCTGAAAGTGCCAATTTTCACACAAGCTAGGTCACAGTAAGAGAGAGCAACATGTTAAAAAACATTTCAATGGCTATACAGCTACAGTAGTACATTCCAATGGAGGTTGGGTTAAAGCTACAGTACTTAGCATTGAAGAAAAAAAGAAAAGCCAAATGGATATTCAACCAACTCTCCAACATCTGTCTGTCTTTCATAATTCACATTGTATCTCCCATATTGGATGGAAAATTGTTAGAGATTTGAAACCGCGAAGAGAAACCAGAAAAAAAGTCCACATGTAAATCTACACAAGTTTGAAACTTTGTTCTGCACTGCACGTTTACATTAAATCTTTCCACAAGATTAGTTCCAACAAGTTTTTTACCCCTTCTATGAAATACCACAGAAAGTGGCCAAAAATCCCCACAAAATATAGACACACTGACAAAGCAAACCGTTTCTTTTTGTTGATAAAAGTACACACTAAAACCTTAAGCAACATTTAAGCCAGCTAATCTGTTTACTCTCACTTACCCTGAAAAGACCACATTCATTTGCACAGGTGACAAAATCCTACCATTGACACACAAACCATTTCCACATGCCTACACAGTACAGTAAGAGGAACATTACCTCTTGAATAAATCACCAGAATCCATTCTTCTATTCAAATTTGGTTTATACTACTATATAAAAACACACAAAGTTTCCCAAGGAGTGAATGAGGCTATGCTTGGTTGGGGTAAACACTGCAATAGAAATGTAAATTTTTCTTAATAAGGCTGAAAACGTTGAACAGGAAGAGATTTAAAGGATGCTAAGGAAGTTATTTTACATGTCCTGAATTTATTGTATTGATCATGCTGCACGATTGTACTAAAATAATGTTGCTGATTTCCATCAACAGCATGTAACTTTTAAAACAAAGGAATATGTTAGGTTAATGAGTTCCTTCCAGAAAACTCCCTCTCTACATACGATAGTTCCGAATAAGTGCGGATTGTCAATTTGTGAGGCAAAATCTTACGAGCTAGTGCAGAATCTGAAGTAAAAAGAGCTAGAGAGTTCAACTCAAACCTCACCATACCTATATAAGTCAGTTAGGATGTTCAAGCCTAAGCCGTAAGGACCAGCATACCTGATTGGTGCAACAACGCCCGGTGGATTGAAAACTTTCACGGGCAGGATTTGGCCTGCATGTAGCCTTTTGATATGTTGAAAATCCTTTTATTTTTTCCCACACCACAATCTGTAGGTTTCTTCTCCTTATTTATCTTCCTCTCTATATGTCTCTATCAAGTCATCAAATCAAAGCGTTTCTATTCTCTTCAGCTCAAATTCAGCATAAATTAAGTAAGTTCTGCTCGATTATTCTCCATTTATTTGGTACAAGTCCATGTGTGTACCTTGATCTTCAATACATCGAAATCTTCATCTAAGATAGATCCTTACAAAACACTCCTTCATCCTCTGTTTCATTATATTTCTATAATTGTAATATTTTATTAGAACTGTGTGGATTAATGTAATGAGATGCAGGTTGGCCAGAATAAAGTAACTTGACTTTGGTTGACACCCTTTGGAGTAGCAGCTGATCTGGAATTATCGTACAACGGTAGCATAAATACTAGGACACAGGTGGTTTGCTTGAGGCAGTTTGGGTAACAAAATAAGGAACAAACTGTATAGTAGTAACCTATAAAATTATCATTGCATGGGCAGGTTTAGGATGAATTTGAAAATTTTGCAAAAAATTGGTAAGTTCCATAAAGACAGGTTGCTCGTCACCTCTGTCTTTTAAGTAGGTCATTTCCATTTTTGCCAAAAAAAATTTAAGTCAGTTATTTTAATATTGTGAATATCCTTACTATGCTGGAGATTGAGCCTGACTGATAAATGTTAACGTTCTTTTCTTTCACTTTATACAGATCACGTAAGATCTCTCTCTGTCACTATCGCTGGCTCACTTGAAACATTGTACTCAAGTGCTACCTAACATCCAGGGACTTAATTAAGATTATGTAAGGCACACTGAAGTACAACAAAACAAACTAGAAACTGATTTTGTAAAACATCATGACTTTAATATCTAGACTGTCAATGAGTAAAATTTCATAGAATGCCAAACCCATTAAGTAACAACCAATGTGGATTTTCCATGTTTCAGTTAATTGGTTACATTATCTGAAGAAGATAGTACCCCACATGCATCAGGACAAGAACCTTTTATAAGCATGGTACTTATGCATTAATTATGCATTATGCATAATTATGTATGCTTATTAATGCATTATGCATGCTTATGCATCTTATTAATGCATTATGCATTAATAAGCATGTGTATTAGTCGCCATATTGTGTATCCTGTACATGGGTCATCTTAACAGACCGAGCTAAAAAATAGTAGTGTACCTAATTTGTTATTCAAAACCAACTCCCAAACAAAATATAGCTCTGAATCCAAACTGAGATTTTAAAGAAAAGTTAGAGTGCTATGTTGATGACATTCTATGCCTGAATGATGAAACCCCCAGGATGTAAAGAGGATAACTACTAGATCACGAGCAAGCCTGACCTAAAGTAATTGTGATGTCATTATAGACTATACATATTATTAAAGCTATACCATCTGAGAGTAAATCAACAAAGTTCCTCATAGGAGACTAATAAACAACATCTCCCTTACATCTTCCAGTCCATCTACAGTGCAAGGCACATACCGAGCATGCAGACCATTAAAAAAAGCCTATAGTAAAGTACAAAAATAGTACACACAGCTATTAAAATTTATTATTACTTTTTTTTACCCTCCAAGAAATGGGCGAGGAGATGGAGACTTTAATATCTCCATTATCTTAGTCCCAATTAATGGCAAACGAAATTGCAATAAATTGGCCAATTTATGGGCAATCTAGAAAAGATCCATATAATCCTGGACAACTAATCAAGGTAGATAGCTGAGAGCATGTGCACTATTTCTCATAATATTGGAAGAGATGAAAAGCAATGACCTTAGGGCATGTTTACAGGTGAATACTTGAAATTATAGCGAAAAGAAAAGCAATAAAGAAGAAGAAGAAGAAGAAGAAGAAGAAGGAAAAAAGATGGTATTAAAGAAAGTTAGATCTCTATACCAAAGCAGATTCTGATGAAACAAAGTAAAGTCTGTAGATGAAAGTGATAATGCATTATTTATTGCAGCACGTTAGAATAAGAATTTAACATGAGTTTTTCACAAAGATTAAAAGTACCTCTATTAATATTCAGTCCTTAAAAGCTTTTTGATTGATTTGCGTTAATATTTTATTCTTAAAAAAAAAAATCCATGTAGTTGATTATCTTGATTAACCCTGGTTTACTTCATATATAGAAGAAAAAGTAGACTCTGATACTAATTTACTTTTTTTTCTTTCTTTTTGGCATAGATTCTGAAAGCTCATTTAAAGCCAAAGATGTTGCAAATTCCTGTCTGCATTTTACAAGTGATCTTGGGGACAACAATATGAAACTAACCAAAATGGAATAATTAATGTTCATAATAAATAAGGAAGATAAAAGTTACTGAATTGGTCTTGTAACATGTCCTACAAACATTAATAGCTTCCTCAACTTGGTAACTGTAAATTGGCTACAGTTGTAACATGAGATTCACTCCAGGTACCGCATACCAAAGCCAGTCTGGCATGTATATGGAGATTCCTTAAAGTTGCCATATTTTATAGGAGAACATTTAAGGTAAAATTTGGAAACAAAATTTGAACATTGGTGTTTCCAAGTGACCATTGCAAGGTTCTTTGCATTTATGTGAACTGAAATGTCAAGTATGAAGGTCAAAAAAGCTTAAATACTTTATTATAGTTTTATGTTTACGAGGTTTTCAGACCTTGATCTCTTGTATCTGGCATCAAGGTGGATCTACACAAATACTTTATATTATAATATGCTTTACCAAGCTTTAGTGTTTGGACATATAGATCATCTTTTCGAGATTTGATTCTTGTTGACCACAAACAAAATCTGATATCCATGCACAACAACAACAAAGTTCTTGTACTTAATTAATATCGTGGATCTAAACCTTGTTCAGTGTAATATTCAGCCACTGTCATACTTTTTTTCAGTTACTGTGTTTACAAGCCAAAGTGCCACATATACACATACCAACACATACATCAGAGACATGTAAACCATAACACAGATTCAATTTTTGCCTTTGGCAAGGAATCGAAAACAAAGAAAAAATATATTTCCATACACCATACAAACATTTATTTACACAAACTGATACGGAAACATTCAACATAGAAATTGCTCAAATTTTTGCACCTAAAAGCCAATTAATGTCAATCATTTCAATCAGAGTCAGAACAAAACCCTGGACAAATATCAGACTTAGTTGCAAAAGATTTGTTGTCTATGGAGATGATGATTTTGCAGAAACTGTTTGCCACATGTTTAAATATTAGTTTTGCCAAGATCTACCTGAGAAATAGTCTCACAGCTGTGTCCACGAGTTTGTTTACTATGTTCCTTTCATGTGTACATAACCAACTCAGGTAGCACAAGCTATTAAACCTTCTTGCTGCGGAACATTGTGAACTTGTGTTGCAAATTTATGGTTTGATATTTTAAACCAAAAAGATAAAAAAATCTGCAATTAGGATTTACTATTTTGTGGGAATTCCAAAGATAAGTAGTTCTTTTTGTCTGTCTGATGATGATTCATCCTAAAAACCAGACAATGACATAATTTTTGGCTGTTTTATGCCCTAAATGATGTATGATATATAATACCATCGATTTTAACGAACATAACGATTGACAAAATTCTGTTATCATTCAAATTCATGAATTGCACTTTTCCCATTTGCCAATTCCCTATTTTTATATTAAAAGAAGCCAATGAGTCAGTCCTATGTAATGTAGCATAATCCACTAACCTTCAACTAGGCACCACCCACAGCTTTATTCAGTATTTTCTTTACCCAATTATGAAAAGGGATTATCATCTTAAATATACAGGCAACCAGTACACGATCCCACGGATACGACCTTGCTGTTAGGTTGTATCTTCAAGACAATGCAGTAAACCATAGGCAGATGGCTTTAAGTTGTGATCATATTCCTCCCAGAGAAACAGGAGGAAGTTCAATGTCTTCAAAGAAAGCCGCAAGACTATCAAATCAATGAATATCAACTTATTTCAATCAACTTAAGGTGATGATGATTGATTTTTATTGTTTTCTTTTGTATAGAAATGACATTTCCTTCTCTTCTCTCTATAAACCCAAAGAGGATTAAGTCTGAACATCTTGTCTGACCACATAACAAGCCTACTGTGAAGGGCAATCAATATGTACTGTGATTTTGGCATTAATTAGTGGTTAATGGAATCACTGATTCAAGTGACTAACTACCTGATAATAGCATCTTTGATGTAATATCACAACTTGATTCGAATGAAAGGATCAAGAAGTTAGTTCAAATGTTCAACTTAGAATGACCACTGAAAAGTATGTCAGCTACCTGGGCCAAAAAAAAGGCCATTGCAGTCTAAAGATATACATACCCAATACATAGTACAGTCATTACAGTGACACTAGTCTTAGGTATATATCTATAAGGTTAAAAAGTTAAAGTAACTAATGCAGTACTTAGTATACACATGTCTTTGAAAATTGTCATTCATTGATTGACATGCCTCAAAGTCTGTGTGATTCTGATTTTTTTCAAATAGCACAGTAATGTTTTACACACAAATAGGATACCTATGTATGAAAAAAAAAAAATGAAAATCCTGGGTATGAATTTATGGAGATTCTCCTTTTTCCAACACTTAACATAGAATTTTAATGCCAAATATAAAGATATGATCACCCCAAGCTGTCATGATCACCACTATCAAATTCATGAAAGTGTAAAATTAATGTTCAATAATTATAAATGATTGGTGAGGTATATACCACAAAACATGGGGTATATCATCTATAGTATGGTCACTGTTTCTTAATTGAGTATTCCCTGACTCTTGCATATATAATGACTGTATCTTGGCAAGTATAATTGTAGAGTGCAAGTTGATGCCATGAAAGACATGTATGTCTGAAAGCTTGATACTCAGTCGTCTGTTGCCATGGAAATACTGTATGCTTGAGACTGGATATCCAGTAGATGCCTTAACAGATGCCTGAAAGAGGGTACCGTGTCAATACCATGGAAAAATATGAAAGACATGCATGTATGGCTGAAAGTGGACACCCAGTCAATGCCATGTTAGACATGGCTGAAAGTGGACACCTCTTCAATGAAACACAACATGCCTGAAGGTGGATCATACCCAGACATGTCTGCATGAAGTGGATATAATCATATCCAGAACTTTGATGCCAGAAGCTGTCATTCATATTTACACTGTCTGTCACTAAATAAGACATAACTTTGATTTCATTAGGTTTTCACCATGTCCTTAAATTTTAAAAATGATCAAGCTGTCAAATGATGGACTAATGCAGTAACACTGTGAAGCTGTTTTGTGGATTTCGTCTTTGAAACTCAGTCTGTCACCACTGACACCCTTCTTCCTCATTTAATTTTTTTAAATTTTATATTAGAGATATGCCTCAACTACAGCAAGCAGGTATACTTGGTTACTCCCAACTTGACTTCATTGTGAATTGCACTAGTGACTTGATTTTAGGTTTGTAAATGTAGTATAAATCTCCATTCCTGTACTGTTACCAATCCTTGATCTATCAACATAACAGTGTCACTGTCATAGTGACTATCATTTTATATAATTTTCGTATTTAATATTTTTGTATATACTTTTTGCATGCATATTGTTTTTCATCTTGAAAAAAAAAAAGTCACAAACATGTTGTTAATTTTTACAAATAACTTTATGATGGAAAATGGGAATTGAAACAAGGTGCCTCTTTAATTCTGAAAGGTGGATAAATAAATAAATACTTCTCCAGAAGCGGTGTCCTTTTTGCGATGAAATGTAACATAACTAAAATTGTGCAATCCACAAAATATGCTTTTTAATTCCCAATTCTATCATTGTAGTTTGAAAACAAAAGCAACACTCCCAGAAATGAATAGTGCATTACTCACCCGCGGTACTTTTTTTGATCGAGCCGCTTTATTTGAAGCTGCTACTCTCTCCTGATGAAAAATTAAAATAGCCTCCAAAATGCACAGAGATTCTTCATTCAAAGGCAAATAAACATACACGAGTGTGGCTGGAGTTTACTCATGCTGTGTACACAGTCGATCTTATTGATCTTCACACTGTATGGATATATCTCAGGCCCAAGTTCACTTCAATGAGTTTTTGTTTCTCAGTGGGAAATGCCAGGCGCTTCTGTGCAAGTACAAGTATACAGACCAAGGCCACTGACTGACATTAGCAATCAGTCAACAGCCATGTACACACACTACTCACACACACACAGGTACACCCACTATTCACTAGAAAAGCTAATCAATGAATGGTGGGTGGTGTTGCATCATGCAAACAAAGCCTTTAATTGGTTGTTAAGTATGACATGAATATTCATTGTGTTTGAGACACACCCATAGTGTCAGTACTGTAATGAAAGAAAGATGGGACAATCAAAAGCAAACAAAGCATGCAAAAGAATAGGAAGGAAACTAAACTGGATTAAGTATCTTAAGATGAGAAAATATAGTTAATTGGGACTTTTGAAATTGGTCAGACGTATCTTAAGATGTGAAATATAGTTAATTGGGACTTTTGAAAATTGGTCAGACGTATCGACAGTAAGGTTGATGAAAAAACACCATCCAGTGCTCTTTATTGTATTATAATTCAAACCTTCAGAAACAATAAACGACAATGACACAGGACCTTAAAATTGTCAAGATACATGTTTTGCGACATGCACTATCCTGATGGAAAACTTAGTCTTTCTGTATCACTAACTGGGACAGCAACTGAGATTGCAGATCTATTGTTGTCCAGAAAACCACAATTATAGAAGCAAAAAAACAAAATTTGGTAAATTAGGAATCATGGTGTGTTTTTTTTAAGAATTTCACTTCCTTTGATGCAGACCTTCATGTAAACACTTTATAGATTTTCAACCAACAGATGATCATATATAATGAAACAAACCATGCAGTTTAAATTGTTTCATGGATGTCACATTAGAGTGAGTGATGTGGAAATTCTTTACTCCAATATATAAACTTTTAAAGTAGCTTGTTGTGTTTCATTTCTGCTATAATATTACATAACCAATGTTACTTAATTTCTGGTGGTACAAATAGAAATAGGTAGAACGCATGTCTTTTGCTGAAACGAGTGATATAAAGTTCACACTGTGAAACCTTATTTTCTTAACACCACATTCACGTAACACCAGATTCACATAAGAAACTACAGAACAGTATCATGTTTCTCCAGGTAAATGCTATCATGCATTTTCCCCCTCACCCCCCCCCCAAAAAAAATATAATAAGTTGTAAATGGCATAAAAAAAAACCCAGCTCAATCGTTTGCAAACACCTCTTCAATGAAAATGAGCTATGCAATATGAACATCGCCATTCATAATTTAATAATTATATTTTATTCAAACTGAAATCAGTCTTTATCAACTGATAAATTTTATTATCCCATTTCACTGTGATAGAATATATACAATAGTCTAGCTAATAACCCCCTCTCCCCCCCAACCCTCCAAAACTAGTTTGTAACTGGCCATAAAAAAAACCCAAAACAGCCAGATCGTTTCACAAACACCTCTTCAATTAAAACAAGCGATCCAATATGAACATCGTCATTCATAAAATTTTAATAACTATATTTTATTCAGTCTTCATCAACTGATAAGTATATTTCTGTAAATTTTATTTTCCCCTTTTACCGTGCAAGAATATACAGTAGTCTAGCAATGAATACATTTAAAGCATGTCCCTGATAACTGCTACATTAATTCCAATATAACCTCACACAGAGTCTACGATTGCGACTACGGTAAATGTTGTTGACTGTCTTCTATTCGTAGAACAGGCAAAGTTGAGTAGTGGTTGTGGACACTACATGCTGCCGCATTCAAACAATATCCAAGCCAAGTTTAAACAAAAGAAAGAACAGCTGCATAAACATCATAATGAGAGATATAAGATCAAATTAGAAGGACCACCAGAGAGAGAGAGAGAGAGAGAGACAGCCTAGAAGTAAAGAGGCCTTAAAGGAATGACATCTCTCTTGAAAGCTGGATTAATGCTGTGCTGAATATCTCAAAATCTCAAAAGTAGTAGAAATAATTTATAATTTAAAGAAACCACTCTGTATGATGATTAGGATGGGGGATGGGGAAGGTGGGAAATGGGGAACTTGGGGAAGGTGGGGGGGGGAGGGAGGGGAGGGGAGGTGAGAGACAGAATTAGATATTAACTTTGAAGGTTTCAAGCTGAAGCAATCAACTATATTAAATTTGCTGGACACAAATTGTTTTGTTGGATTGGACTTCTTGTTTAGTAACTCGTTAGTAACAATCAGCTCCACACAATTATGAACATAGTACTCACAATAGTACAGTATATAGCACTTAGTTACATTGAGTGTTAATATCTAATTATGTACAAATTATACTAAAAGTTTCAGTCAGAATGGTGCAAAGTCACAACCCAACGCAATCCAATGCAAAAATACAGTTCTATACGATACTTGCTCTCATGATAAGACTTGAATGGTCGTTACTTGAAACATGCAACAACATAATAAGCAAAATATCCTCATTCAATTTATGGTTACATGTCCCACATACCACTGCTCTGATTTTAATGATTTTTCTGAATGAGGGATAACATACCTTTCCTATGAAAATTGTTGTTTAACATTGGTTACATCAATAATTTTACGTATCCCAAATTTGTTACAACTGAACAACTTTGCCAGATTCAGAAATCTTAAATATGCCATGGGCGACACTTGGCTAAGAGTTTCTAGTTACAGCAGCCTCTTTTGGGTCTTCAACCTACCTAGTACTTTGAACACTTGTTAACCACAAGTGGCAGTAAGAACATTGCAGCTTGGATTTCTCTATCTTTATGGGTAAACTCTCATATGCACACTTACCTAAGGTTATGTTTTTCGTTTCTTGAGCTCAACTAGCGATAAGGTCAAAGAGCTTGACAAACATAGAGAACATGCAACAGTCAACATTACATACATTAATTGAAGACAAAAGAAGGAAAAAAGACAGTATTTCAGTGAAAGAAGTGGTTTTAAAGGCAAGTTTAGGAACAAGTTTAGTCTTTACAATTTATACATAGCAATGGTGAGATTTTGTAATTTTGTTTTGCTTCACAAAATTTACATTTGCGCAGCATCTTGGTCTACAAGCTGGATAGCACATTTGCTTTAAAAGGTAAAAAACACAATTGAAGGATACAACTAAAGAATGCACCACATACAGTACTCAGACTTTCTAGTTTTGAGCTCACCTAGCTATGTCAAGCATACAGTTCTGTACTAATGTTAGCGGTTAGGGTTGGGGGTTAGGGTTAGGATTACCAGTGTAACTTCCAATGACCAACAGACAGTTTTAAGAACTATTATTACTAGTCATTATAGTCATATACCTTTGAGACTTTGGAAACAACTTACAGGATTCACCCTGGTCATTATGCTTAGATTCAAATGGTTTAATCCTCTCCAAAGGATGCGAATTTTGTAACTTAAATCCTGAACAAGTTAGATCTTTAGAAATATCATTGCTTTGCTATAAACAGATTTCGCTGTGACATGAATTGAAGAGCTACAACCTTGTTGCCATGGAAGTCTATACTGACAGCTTATCAAAATACTCTTAATGCCATTAATGCCATGGTACTTGAGTATACATGCCATGCTAACATGGAGCTGGGACAAACTTTGCCGTTGTCCTACCACCAAAACACAGGATGACACTAGCAAACTTTAGACGAGAGATGACTAAGTGCGGACCGTGCTTCAAAGATGTTTGAAAGAACTCTTTAATCAGTGTGTATTACTGAAGGGGGGGGGGGGGATTACCTCACAAACTAAGGCAATTGTCATAGCTTATCCTTGGTGGCAAGAGTCATAACAGAGGATTAGGAGAGATAGGCAATTTCTTTTCAACTAAAGCTGACTATTAGTGCATGAAAACCCAGTTCAAGGTAATAAAATTGCAAAATATTACCAGCCTTGTGCATGAAAATGCCTTGAGAAAACTGAGTAACTTCCATTGTATTTTAAGCAATTGTTATTTAAAAAAACAAACTTATTTAAGGTTTAAGGAGTTCTGTTGAGGAAAGACAATATACAGGAATCATTTGCAGCTTAATGTCCTGTTTCTTTGTTTTATAAAACAAAAAAAACAAAAAACAATTGTAAACAGCAAAGAAAATTTGCACTTTTGACTGGAATGGCACCTGTGACCTCTAACAACCAACTTATCCAAGTTTCTAATGTCAAGGCTGAAAACCAGCTGGGGCCAAATGACCCACATAACTTGCCATGTATTGAGTGACAAATTTTCAACCATTTTGTTGTCTTTCAAACTACGTTTACATTCATGTTTTTTCTTCTTTCTACTAAAGGGTTGTTATGTTACATTCTAAAAAGATTGTTGTAATTTCTTAACTTAAAAGGACATTTAACTTAATTAAGTGATTAAATAATCTAATGTTAACATAAATACTGACAAGGATGATCATTAAAGCAAAGGATTAACATTTTACCCTACACTAGGCTCATAGCTCATAAGTTTTCTTTATCCCCACTAAAGTTACTGAGGTCTACTATATATTCCACCTACTAACAAAATTCACTTCAGTAGCAACACCAGTGTCGCCTCTATATTCTATGTTTACTCTATGAAAGTATTTATGCTTGTCTGAATAGGTGGCACCTCAGAAGAAATTATCCTTACCAGCCATTAGTAAAACCTCTGCCCTAATTAGTATGCAAATTTATTTACAAGCTCACTAATTCTGTCAACTTTTTCGTAGGGCCGGTCTACCATAAATGTTGAGATGTGATGTGTCTCCGATAATGTGACATTAACGCATCCAACCAACAATAATGTATTTTGCACTCGTTTATTTTCGATGGCGAGTGTCTGGGAGACACCTATGTTACAAACAGCGACCAGAAAAATGCCGCACTGTATTACACAAAGTGTCTATAGGCCCCCCGGTAACATTATTCACTCTAATGATATAATGCTTTGTCATGGATGATGAGGGTAATTTGATGTAGTATTACTAATGAAGCAATTTAAAGCAGTAGTTTCGGTTGATTACCAGTTTCGCAAATTTTTTTTTTTGTGACCAATTTTGATGGAAAATTGCAAATTGTGATAGCATATACTATATATATACTCAAACCAAGATATCTGGCTTCTTCTTTTCCTACTTCAATCAAAGGTGTACCTATTTTTGCTGTGAGTTTTGCATTAATGATGTCATTGGATGGCTTATGAAATTTGTCCTCAACTCACCTTTTTTCTTTACCTCAGTGCTAATAGCATAGAAGCTCAAACAAATAGTAATTTCACACACAAACCCTTTCTTCATTTTTGAAGTGATTTTTTTGATAGGTTTCGGTTAAAAGAGTAGAAAGTTATTTGATGATTAAGACAGAGAAAACAATGGGGAAAAAAAAAAAATAAATAAAACACCAAAAACATCCACTCGTAGATTTCCCACAAAATGTTGCTTTAATGCTCGTAAAATCGGCAGACATTCTAATTCTTGTAAATAGGTCCAGTTCAAATTCCAGACGCTGATTACTTATCAGAGCGGAACAAAAATCAGGGCGAAAATGGAGAGAAATAACTAGTACGGAGAGTCCTCGGCTGGTAGAAACGTCAGAACCACTCAGAGATTATCGATATTTTTTAAAAACCAGAAGTGTTGCACGGCACACGCAAGTTTTTATGGTGCACCGATCTGATTCCAGGCTGGGATCAATTACACCCCCTAAAGCAATGAGCTTGTAATTCCTATTATCACTGACTGAGGCTAATAAAAAGAAAAGGGTTTTAAAGAAATTTTTAAAGGACGATGAGCCGGTTATGACTCATCGGGCTGCTTAAGATGATAATTATCGTGACCGCATAGAAAAGTATAGAAACGTGAAACCTGTGTCAACGAGTTGTATCATCGCACTTTTTAGACCTTTTTCTGTAATTAATCCAAAGTATAAGCTGGATTCAATGATAATCTTTCCTCATGGTGAATTTTTAGTCGAAGAAGAATGGAAATAAGATGAAAGCAAGACAAATGGCTTGTGATTAATATACAAAAATAATCTTCAAAAAACCTAATCAGTCAAAATTGTCATGCATGATCTGTCAATGTTTGACAGACTTTTTTTGAAAATCCATCCCAGACTTTTTTTCAGTAAAAATGATTGGTAAATCATATGACATTAATATATAAATTTTCAGCTAATTGGAAGAACTTGCACTGGAACATGAGAATGTGTTCGATATGGAGAAAAGAATGTTCACGAGAACAAAGACGACATGATGGATGAACATTGTTAATGTTCGGGGGCCAACGATACATTTCAGTTTTATGTTAAATTTCTCCTTAGCGGCAGATAAATTCCTGGATGTTGGCAAAGTTTAGGGAAGCACTGGATCAATTTTGAACAAGGAACTACATGGTATCTCACTTGAACAGATTTTGATAAATTGAACATTTTTTGAAGAATGCTCTGTGTGTTTCTGTGTGTGTGTCTGTTTCCACATCTTTAACTGCCTTGGGTCAGATGGGCAAAGAAAATCAATCTTGACCTCAACTATAAAGTAAATGAGTTCCAACTTATCTTTACTATATAATACCAGTGAGGAGGAATATTTTCCAAATTTAACAATTTAACTGTAAAAAATGCAAAGTTTTCATTTAAGATTACAGGAATTCAAGAGAATTCAAGAGACCAAAGTTACTTTCTGTAAAAAGCAAGAAAGTCGACTGATAAGTTTATTGGGCTTTCATTGACCCAATCAACAAACACTTTCAAGGTGTGGTCCAGCTTACATTAACAATATAAATTCTCTTCGTACGGCATCATCACACAGTCCGCTGAAAGGCTCTCGTTCAAAAAATGGAGCCTACCATCACAAACCAAACAATGCCATCAAAGACCTGACAACCATGATTAAGTCTTGAAATATCAACCGGCATGTGTTGTTACCATACCCACTCAAGAAATAAAGAGTTTGAGTCACAATGGATGCAATAGTTAGCTGTTTAGAGTCACTTTCCTAATTGCCTACTTAGGGCATGCTTAGGGCCCACTAGGTGATGTTTATCCATTGTATATCTCATCTACAATGAATAAATCAATCTAGGTTAATAGACACAATTAAACTATGGTCGGATTTCTTGGATTAGTAAGAAAAACGTCAACATACACACTTAAAAACAGACTGTGATCAGACATGGTCCGACTGACCCAAATAATGTTTGTCATTTATTTTGAAGGTGACATACCATACACTATATATAGCTAATGTCTGCATGCTACCTCATGACCGAAAAGCATTTCATTCCAATGAGCAATCACAGATCAATTCTTTTCATTTCTAACTTAAAGACTTTGACAGCCAAATTCCTTAATTTTAAATGAGTGAACCTTGGCTATAATCTAGTTCCACTGAGAAGTATAATTTGGATTTTGTTCTCTTTCGGAGATACTTGAAGTAATTGTGCCGAGCATGACTGTTATTTTGTTGAGATGGAAATTCCCTTTTATAAACTGGCTCTTTTGCATAAATTTACATACAGTTGGCTCAACAGCAGTGTTTGTCACACTTGCTTCTAAATCAAGGGTGTAGCCTAATGATAGCTACTACTATTTTGTTAATATAGCCACAAAACAAAATGAACTTGGATGTATCTGACATTGTCGTTAGGACTGTTAAGTGCTATTAGTTCTATCCTTTGGGATATTTTCCAAGGATATCCAAAGATCCACAGGTGTTGGGAGTCAAACATGGAATATTCTGAGTCATATGAGTCATAATTTGTTTGGTCATAATGCTGAAAAATGTCAATAATTACCTGGTTTGGCTAAGTTATGAAGCTTACCTGTCTCCACAAAGATTCTGCAATCTTCCACTACTACTGTGTCTTGAGCCAACTGGTAACCAGTTAGCACTGACCTCTGACCTTGCATGTGGCCATGTCTAGGTCTGGATGGGTTCTTAGTAATGTCATAGGTCATACTCTACTGGCTCCTCCACGTTTTTTTCCACGAGTAAATTAACCTACCTGTCTCCATTCAAAGGTTAAATAACAGACCTACATTTTATAAGCTTTTGTTTTTTTTTATGAACTGTTTGAGTCTTTGACATGCTATTATCTAACAATGTTTTTTTAGTTTTCAAGGACATTGTTGAATCTACACCGCTCAAGTTATGTTCCCTTCCATACTGGTATGGGTAACAGTAGGCTAGAGCTAACTGTATGCCATCTAATGAGGAAACACAACACCATTCCCACTGACAACGCTAAGGATCCCTGCTTCCATTTTACTTCATATGTGTTACTGTGTTATATTTTGTTCTTCATCCATTTTTGAATACACTCTACCTTTTTTAAGTTCTGTGGGCATATACTTATAGACCATCAATTTCAGCAAAGTAACAACCTTGACAACAAATCAGTAATTGATCTGATACAAAAAAA